>JABRWK010000094.1:0-23191 GCA_013372445.1 Hypothenemus hampei | reverse complement strand
TGGAAAACGAAAAAGGCCAAATAGCAAGATAAAAATATTTTAATTTTAAAAATTTTGTAATAAATTTTACACTTGTTTCCGATCGTAATTGGGGGTAACAGAATTAATTAAAATCACACAGTCCGAACAATAAGTTAGAAAAACCCATGCCATTAGGCGGCTCGATAGTTATGATTTTAAATGACAAGGTCAACCCTACTTTGTAACAAACAAGCAATGCCTATTATCCAAAATGTTTCGATTGAAAAAAGCATTTCTTTGAAAAGGAGCGGGTAAGAATTTATTTCTTGATCTATAACTACATGCTCTTAATTTACACCCTGTAATAAAAAGTAGGGTGGTCCCTTCCTCCTTTTTTTTGCTTCACAATTTCTTTCTATTTAAAAACAGAAAAGAATACCGGAGAAGCATGTCAAAGTCAAAGGAAAAAGCAACCTTGAACTCCGAATATCTGTTTGAAACTCCTAATAAATCTATTTTACTATTTATGCTATGTTCCTTTGGGCAAATTAAGCTCAAGACAAGTGCTATTGTAATGCCCTTCCTGTACTTTCGGTGGACAGGTAATAAAACAAATTAAGAAGAAGAGCAAGCAAATGTTTTCAGTCGAAATCCGACTTCTGTAACCTTAGGTTGCAAATATTTTTAAGCTCACAAAGCTTCTTACCATCTGAAGTGTAAATATTTAAAATGGAAAAGCTAAAAAACCGTTTTAAAATAAGGCCCATTTATTCAGTCCCTGATTTTCCGGAATATGCGATATGGAACAGAACAATAGAGATGGTAAGTGAAACAGATATCTTTTAATTTGTTAAAAAATAAGCTTTTCAATCTCCTTTACATCTTTAAGGGGTTAAACCACTTTAGAACGAGAAAATATATACTATATTTTGGAAATTTTTTCCAGCGAAACAATGAAAAAAATCGAAGTTCTAAGAACAGTACTTTATCCTACCACGAATGAACTACAAAATAGATTTTTTTTCATAATGATACATAGTAAAATGGTGATAATACAGCACTTCTCTTTTTTCGTGTTTTTAATTGTAGGGGGTCACGGGCGGAAACCGAACTCGAACAAATCTTCACCAATTGACTTAAAAATTTGACTACACATTCAAAAACAAATTCAAAAAATTATCTATAAAACTACGTAGGATTTTCTTGCTATGTTACCTAGTTTTTACGTTATAAACAATCATCGGTGATTTTTTCGTCCAATATTTCAATTTCATTTTTCAAACATGCGCCGTTTCATCAAAATTTAAAATTTCAAAAAAATCCTACGTAGTTCTGTAGATAATATTGTCTTGAATATGTAGTGCACTTTTTTCAACTCCATTAGTGAAGATTTGTTCGAGTTGGGTTTCCGCCCGTGAGCCCCTACATTTTAAAAACACGACAAAGGAGAAGTGCTGTATTATCACCATTTTACTATGTATCATTATGAAAAAAAATCTATTTTATAGTTCATTTGTTGTAGGATAAAGTACTGTTCTCAGAACTTCGATTTTTTTCATTGTTTCGCTGGAAAAAATTTCCAAAATATAGTATATATTTCCTCGCTCTAGAGTGGTTTAACCCCTTAAGAGTTTTAGTGGTAATTGATATGTAGATATATGTATAAAGAAGTCGCTGTTGATGATAATAAAGACAAGAAAATTTCCTGTGTCGGTCAAATCAATTTTTATTTTATTTTAGTGCGAAATAGTAGAATGGCCGGAGGGAAAATTGCATGCCCAAAAGCCGTACAGTTATCGACACGCGGACC
This sequence comes from Hypothenemus hampei, assembly GCA_013372445.1. NCBI lineage: Eukaryota > Metazoa > Arthropoda > Insecta > Coleoptera > Curculionidae > Hypothenemus > Hypothenemus hampei. The sequence goes on along the minus strand of JABRWK010000094.1, from coordinate 21,420 downwards.
CGTTGGGTGCTGAACATTTTATTAATTTGCAGTAAGTATTATGCAATTAGAATTGTAATATTTTTGGTAACGTTGAACTAGTTAGGGAGTTTTCCATTCTGAGTTTTTAGAAAAAAAAAACAGACGTTCTATCCATTAATGGACAATCTGACTTCGAAAATTATCTCTATTTTTAGTAGTCATTTCAGATCTTTATGGTCATAAACCACTAAAAAATTGATCTCACTTTACCTATAACTTATTTTAACTTAAAATTACAGGCTATTAGGTCACATTCCCCCATATTCATATAATTTGTTCACTTTGGTGTTAAAACATAAAACATTCATTCTGAGATGGATTTTTTACAGTTTTCTTGGGCCAATTAGAACAGCTAACTTCAAAATGCATCCGAGTTGGGAAGAAGCAAATGTAGTAGTTCGAATATGGGTGACTTGGATGGACTACGAGAAATGGATCATTTCTAGAAAATGGCATTTGCTTTATGTGGCATCTCATCATTCAAATGAGGGCCCTTCGGGGGGCAATTACATGGAGTGCTCCGAACTTATAAAGTAAGTTTGACCCAGAATAAAATTCTAAGTGTCAAAAAAAGGCCAAAAAAAGGGCTCACAATCTTGAAACATATCGACTTTTAATTTGTTGCTTTTCATAAAAATTTTTTTAACATATGGAATACTTTTTTTGTACAGGATAGTAGTAGGGAAGAGTTGTCGAATTTGAACCATCGTACGGTAATAAAGCATTCAAATGGGGAAAATGGCTCAAACCAGAGAGTTGATATACCAACTCTCTTCAAACTTCAAACCATCGTATTTTATTGCTAACCTTCTGTTAGTCGCATCCCTTAAGGTATAGTCTATCTAGAGGGATTAGTTGTGGCGCATACACGTGGCGTTTAAACTTTAAACACGTTACTAGACCTTCCGAAAATCCTGTTTTATGGTTAGACTTAGGTATGCGACAAATAGAAATCAGTCGTTATAAAAGGACGCTACCCGCATCAAAATAGTCAGGAGACAAATTAAACTCATGCGTTTCCATGGTTTGTTAAAAAATATGAAAACTCAATTTGCAGATTTAAAATATAACAATCGCGTTACACCTCCGAGGTAATTTTTGTTAAAAACAAAATAACTGCATATTGAAAAAATTTATTGCTAATTAATACAATTTTATTCAAAAATACTTTAAAATAAACATACGTAAGACTTGAATTATTCAAGTCTTACGCAGAATATTATACTCTACAAGGAAAAACAAAAACCACCTATGAGATGAGAGCGACTAATGGAAGACTAAAATACGTGTTATTTGAGCCACTGAAAACCATAGTGGTGCAAGTTAAAAAAATTGAGTTTTGATATAAATGGATGAAAAGTTGTCAACACAACGGAAAACTGATTAGACATATAAAATATTAGCCACAACTATGGCAAAAATACGTCACTGAAATTCGGTCATCGCATAGGTTTCTTAATCTCAAATTTGAACCTGTTGTTATCTCAAATTCCCAATTTTCTGACTTACACCACTCAGGCTTTCAATGACTCGTTTGTCTCATACCATATTTTATTGAGAAAACAGATTGTCAATATTATTATTGTTAAAATCGTAAATATTAATTGCGAAAGTATTGCACACTTACAATTAGTGAAATGGGAACTGATCCAGTACATCTTAAATTAAATTGAAAAAAAAATATTCCTGAATCAAATTAATCATTGCCTGTTTTGTTTTTCCACAGCACGCTTCGAATTGAATTTAATAGAAGTTTTCCTTCATACACTCTAGCCACAGCAGCAATACGAACAAGAATGCGGCCACCATTTCATTTATTTTGTCCTTTCGACAATAGTGTATTATTATATGATGAACTTCAAACATTGATTTACAATGTACCTGCTGTTCCTGCAAGGAGAGATCCTGGAGTAAAGTCGAATGGGAAAAATTTTACCGAGACCTACCTTCCGGTACGATTTTCAAATTATCATTAAATTATAATATATCATTTTCAATTTCTTGCTTTTCGTCTTCCTAATTGTAGCCTGAGATATTGTATGGCATCTTCGAACGTCTAGACCTACACAGTTTGACTCGATGCGCTCAAGTCAATAAAAGATGGAATTCAATTGCCAGTGATTCGCATTTTTATCGGGATGTTGATTTAAAAGTAAGAACTCTATAGGTTTTTTGATAAAAATTAATAACTCGCAGCAACATTGCGTCTACATAAAAAAAACCGATAATGCCCCAGTCAGATTTTAACAAATTTACATAATTTTTCTATTGAGTTGCGAATCTAGCAAAACTGCGCCTGTGATTAGTTTATTTTTCGCTGTACATCTAATCATTCATAATGAATTGATTAATGGACTAAAATCTCGTACTTATTTAAATAAATCACACGACACAGGCACGTTTTTTCTTAAGAAATTAATAAATCTTTTCTTGTTTTTGAGATGTATTGGCATAAAATGAACGTGAATACCTTGGGGAAATTGAAGAAAAGACTTTTGAAAGTTAGAAAACTGGATATGTCGTGGTGTAACGAATTACTAATAGAACATGTATTCAATAACAGTATAGCAAGGTAAGCAGCTTAGTATTTAACAAATTTTATCTGTTTAGTTTTCCAGACTAAACTCTTCAATTTTCTTCTTCATCATCATCATCATTTAATACCGTTTGGTACTGATTTAGCCGTTTAATTTATACATATACTAGTCATTAAAAAACAATTCTGAAAATGTCTCCTGTGAACTCCACTGATTTATCAAACATTTTAATCTCAGAATTTGCTATCTACCATCAAAAACAAAATTTTATTTTATGGGAAGCTAGAGAAGATGAAGTCAAAGTAAACTAATTATAAGACAAACCTGAAATTGAACATAATTATGAAACCAAGTAAGAGGAAGAAATTCTGAGTGAAAATCCCATTGAAGAAGACGAAGTAGTTTTGAATTGTTGCAGATTTTGAGTTTTCCTTTGAACTTTCACTCTTACATGATCCACCACTTGTTAGCCATATTTTCAAACGTTTATTCAATAAAAATTAAGGCACATCATTACATTACAGTTATTACAGTTTTCTTCTATTGTTTTCAGTATTTTGGAAAAATCAAAGGATACATTAACCCATCTGTGTTTGAACCAAACACACTGTGTATCGAATTCAGTTTGGCACGGAATACTCAAATGCCCAAATTTAGAAGGTGAGTGTTCCAATTGTGAAAATGAGCATCTAAACAGAGTTTGTTTCCGTCTTTTTTTTTAGAGTTAAGATTACGGCGCATTAATTTCCATTATGTTGATGATTGCTTGATGTCCTGTTGCCTCAATGGAATAACAAAACTGAAGATACTGGATGTCAGTATGAGTTGCATTAAGGAATATCATCTTATTGAAGTTTTAAAAAATGCTCCTAACCTGGAGCATTTAGTCATGGGTAGGTAGTCTTAGTAGTAAGTTTTAACCTATTGATAAAAATATATAGTGTATTACGCAGGTAATGTCACTCATTTTAATCGCAATTCAGATTTCAGGTCAAACGAGATTCTAAAATTCCTTTGAACACCTACGAATCAAATTTATTAAATCTGATAAAAAGATTTTAGAATTTTTTTTGTAATTCATCACTTGATAATACTGACTAAAACGATCAAATTTGATTTTAGATGAATGTAGTGAGCTAAAAAATCTTGAGCCGATTCTAACGACTGTGCGAGACAATACGCTAAAATTGAAATCTTGGAGCTCTTTGTTGACATTTCGCAATAATCAAGTTGACAATTCCCAAATGTATGAAGAATTCGGGCAGTTGATTCATTTAGAACAATTGAACTTAGGTCTCTGTGAACCACTTCCTCCGTATGGAGGCAATTGTTTGAAGAATATTGCCAGAAACTGTGAAAAATTAAAAAGGTACTCATCCGCCTGTCGTCCTATTAGCGTATATTTTTGCTTATGCGAGTGTTCTTTTTTTAGATTGGAATTGATACATTGGCGACAACTGACTGATGAAGAATTGTTACCAATCATAACGAAATGCACACTATTGTTCCATCTAAATCTAACTAACACGTCTGAAATATCATCGTTAACATTGTCCATGGCTTGCGAAAACTTACCAAATCTTCGCGAAATATGTATCTCTAATTGTAGAAAAATCAGTGAAGAAATGGTGAGTCGTAATAGTTCTAGATTTCTTGTTTCGAAGTTTTAAATTAAATGCGTAACTCATTCATTAAGCCTAAGTGGTAACACCAAAGAATTAATTCTTGATAAATCTTAAGAGAGAAGTTCATATTAACGTGGGTTCAACGGCAATGCTTCTTCCTGAGAAACCCTGTACTACTCCCCTCACTTAATTAAATTTAATAATTGGATTATGAACTTTTCTGAACCTGAACTGACAGTAAGGGAAGAAACTGAGGTTTCCATTAGGACACAAGAACGTTCCTTTTTAATCTTCGTGACGTGGCGCTAAGTCTGCCAGGTCCAACAATATTTTAAGTCATCGAAAAATTTCGATTACATTCAGCATTACCCTCCTGCTCCGCCTATCTTCTTAATAGACTATACATATTTAGGTAATTCAAATTTTATATGCCAACAGTTATTTATACAGTTATATCTTATTTTTTATTATGTTTTTGCTATTCTGTTTCGATAGGCATGTACTGTGAATAATTTTTTATAACAAAAGGAATACCTTTTTTTATACGCCATACGCATAAGTTTCAATAAAACTCTTTCAAAAGTCTAATTTTTCTTATAGGATTTGACAGAACTGCCGTTTCTATTAATGACATGATATAAGGCGTCCCTAAGAGTATAAGTTCCGCCACAAGAGTTAAATGTTAATTAGTAATTTCAATTCTATTGCGTTTCTTGGGAGCAGGGGTAGACTCGTTAAATATTAAGCTAAAACTAAGCCTTGCCAATAAAATATACTTGGTTGTACTGTAGTAAACTTTGTTAAAAATTATATGTATGTATAAGAAGTGCAGCACAAAAAAGGTATGCTGGCGACCATCTATGGATTGTGGCAGGTAAAAAGTAAAATGTTTCAGTTTCGCACACCATGAAATAAAATCTCTATTAATACATACATATTATAGTGTGTTACTAATGGCTGGAAGAGAAAAGAGATTTCTGGATAACCTTCTACAGAACTTGAGATTTTTTCGATATTTCTATGTCGTGTGTACGTGTTTCAATTGCTTAAATGTTTTTTTTTTCTCTATTTTTCAGATTGAATATTGCAAAGAAAAATATCAAAATATCAAAATCGTTCGACGAAAGGGCTACTAGCATAGATTAATACCCACATATTTCTACATATTTTAATACATATTCATTCTTTTGTATTTTTTGAATAAATAATTTTTAAAAGACATATCATTTCCTTATACGGGATTGACTTCCATTAATAACGTCATCCTCTTCGAATTTTTCTGAAGTCGAGTCAAGAGATCCGTTTTAACTTTCATTTTTGAGACCATCCAGAGCCTTATACAGGATATTTACTTTGACGAGACATTAGAAGTATCTAAAAAACTATGGATTACGAGTAGAAAAATTTGAAAAAATTCACATAAATCTTTATCGACCTGATCTATTTTTGGAAAATATTCTCAACATTATGATACCTCCGGTTATATTAGAAGGAGCTATCAACTGCCTTATTTTAAATGAGATTCCCATTTTTTTGTACTTTTGGATTTCTCGTAAGATTTTAAAGCCAGTTTATGTAAAGTATCTTAAGGCGCGTCCTCATTGAGACGACATTGTCTCAATGTCGTTTGTCTACCGATAATGACGACTAGAATGTGGACGCAACAATCCACTTGGTCGATCGACAAAATATACTGATCGGCAAACCGCGTCCTCACTGAGTTGATATTGTCAATCGATTGTATTTATCGAAAACACTTTGTCTGGTCACATCTAGAAATTTTCTCAATCAAGCGCTATAAAAATTTATTACAAAAAGTATATCAAAAATTTTGAAACAAAAACCCTTAGAAAATTACAGTTGTTATTGATAAGGCGAATGGCCAATTTATACTTTATAATAATAATGTTTTATTTATGCAAAAATTCTTTTATTCCGTCCAATATTCGAAATTTTTACACAAAACCCATTCTAATTAAAGGTCAATAAATAAAAAAAGGTATAATTTTTAGCGCCACTGTAAATTGCTCTCTTAACTTTTATACATGTCATCGCCTAGTGCTAGAGCTTCACCATAGAAAATCCGTCCCTCCAATACCCAACAACATCAACACGTTGAACCAAGCCGTACCTTATCTTACCTTAATTAAGTAACTATAAAGCAGGTATAGTAAAAATTGGCATCAAATTTCTAGACTTTTCATGAAAATTTCATCAAGTGATTACCAGCCAATTTTATAACGGTTCTTAAAGGAGACTTTTACTAAAGTTCACTTTAAGAAATTAGAATATTATTTGTCATATGTATTTGTCACATTCTAATTTTTAAAGTGGACTTTAGTAAAAGTCTCCTTTAAGAATCGTTATGAAATTGGTAGTACGAGAAATATAAATATTCGAAATATCTTATATTAGCTTTTTTTGCTTGATGTTTGTTNCGAAAAAACAGTGGCTACGTGTTTGTGTTTACGTAACGTTAATAATTTTTTTACATCTACGAACTTCACAATTCAATAAAACTACGAGGGACATTTCAAAAGTTCTAAGAGCAGAGGACTTTAAAATTCTATCTCTCGCTAGAAAAAAACTAAAACAATTTGAAACTTTTAATCAACAATGTATTAGTAAATGTACCAGTGAATTAACAACAGATTAAAAATACTTCTACAAAAATATTTTGCCCTTATGAACTAGTATAAAAATATTGTTAAAAAATTTTATTGCCAAACAAATTGCAGACAAAATCCCTGGCCGAATCGTGTCCCAACATCTCCAGATTTAATTCCTTAAGTTTGTTCATATACTTTCTGTGCAACTTACAATTTGTATCTTCATATCGTAATGTAGTCACAGTTTTATCCAGGATGTAACTGAGCCATAAAACATTAGAATACGGCTCAAAATGGCTCCATTCATTGCTAAAATCGAAAATACATAAAAACCATGATTTAAACAATTCACAAAAGATTTCTTACCCATTTTTTTGTTGCATTAATTTGTATATTTCATATTGATAATCGCCTGATCCATTGAAAACGCCACAATCATTTGACAAGTCCACAAAAATATTGACATTATCCAAAGTAATTCTGGACATAGTAAAGTCAATCATTGTCACTTTAACTCCGTAAGAACAAATTTTTATTTCTTTTCCACGAAATCTGTAAGTGATTTTCTCATTGGTAGACACTTGGGTCAACAGAATATTGCCCAAGTGCAAATCACGATGTTCGAACTGAAGTTCATCCTCAGCAATGGCCAAAGCAAAAGCAATCTACAATAATGAGAATAACTTTTTTTTAAAGATTAAGTATTTGATATATTTACTGACCTGTAGAAACATTGAAAATGCTTGGGCAGCATGTATAAATGGAAAAGAAGCTACAGGACAACCAGCATAATTAGTCTCTAGGACTAAATAGAGTTGATCATCTTCAAATATTTCAGGTGATTCATTGATGGAACCCTTGGTTTCCTTATAAAGGTCCCACAAGTTTAAAAGTGCCTCAGGATATTTCCCCTGAACACATTGTATATTTGTGACTTCTACAAAACCACTCGTCTGATTGTCAGTTCTACTGTATTTCAAGTTGCTCAATTCCCTGTTAATGATAATATTAGTTTAATGTGTCCATGGATGGGATTAACGAGAGGATATTTTTTTTTGACTTTATCGAAAATGCCATTTTTTATAAAAAGTTCTACCTTTTGAAACAAATAAGATTAACATAACTATAAAAATCTTAGATTCGATATCTGGGGTGCGCTTAAGCTAAGAAAACACGAAAATATTTACAAGAAGAGTAATAATATTTATTATTTTACAGAAAATTTTTATTCAACACTTCTGTTTATAATTTAAAGTTTGATTAGAAAATTTCAATCTTCATATTTATTTTAACTATCCGACCTCAATATATTTTCCGCTAATTTAATACATTTTTCATACACTTTTCCAATAGTTTGAGATTCATTCAGTTCATTTATTGCTTTCGGTATGCGCTCTGTGTTAATCCTTAGCATACATGCTGTTGAATGCGAAGATAATGTACACACTGGGGTCAATTGGGCTTCAGCATTTTAAACCTTGATATGAAAATTATTTGTAATTTCAACAGAATTTTCAATGAAGTATCTTCTATACGTTTGAGGACACATTTTGAGATTACATTTTTTTAACATAATTTTTTTATTATAGAAAAATTATTTAAACTAATGGAAGGGAAAAAATTTGCTCTTTTTGAGAAAAATCCCTGTAACTTTTGTAATTTTGAATATTTTGGGCTACAAGTTTAGGCAAATGTTAAATAGATTACATCTGATAGTTGGTCGTTCCCAAAAATATATTTATTTTGATAATTGAACGTAACCAATTTTTATATTAATCAAAGCACGCATTTCATTACACTATGTATACATATAATTATGTAATGTGACCGATTACCGGAATTCCGACCCAAAATATATCTGGGATTATTTAGATCCAATGTGTGTGCTATGGGTTAACTCTTCCCTATGTTCCAGGGTATGCAGTAACCTTGATTTCAAAGGATAATATTTTATGTCCTTAAAAATCTCTTGCTTAAATGTGCTATAAAATACAACTGCTAATAACGTAGTTGTATTTTTTCATCGTACTATTTTTCTTCGTTTTATTCAAATACATTACGAACATTTTCGCAATGCAAAAAAGCATTGCGAAATTGCGGGAAATTTTTTATGGAAAAGATTAATTGCATACTGATAAGATACGTTTCTAATTCCGTAGCATTTTACTAAATAAACACGTTCTTTTTTTAATTAACATATTTTTTAATACCAACCACCATAAAATAAAAATACTCATAGACGTAAGATGTCTCGGTTGCATTATTTGTGTTTTTCTGAACAAGCTATCTTGATTTCTTATCTAATGCTGTAAATAATCGGATAAAATATTCATGATTAGTCAAATTGTAAAAATAGAAATTTTGTATTTGAACTTTATGCTAGATTATATATAGAATTGTTGAATAAAAATATTTTGTAAATTAGTAAATATTGATATTTTTTTTTGAAAGTTTTCATGTTTTCTTAACTTATACACACCCTGTAGATGACCTGATCTAGAATTTTTAAATGTTAATCTTGTTTTTCCGAGAAGCGGAACTTTTTATAAAGTATGACATTATTCGACAGAATTAAAAATAAAAGCATTCCTTCTTGTCAACACCATCCGAAGACATATTGTAAATTTAAATGAAAAAAAAAAAATAATTACGTTGCAATAATGATCTCTGACAAAACTTCCTTCCATTTTTTCTGATTTTCACCATTAACTGTTTGGGTACCTCCTATTGGAATTACTTTCATGACTGTTGTCCCCCCAATGGGTCTCCTGTATAGAAATACTTCTCCATAGAGCCCTTCTCCAATTTTGTGACAATGTTGAGTTAAACTAGAAATATTTGTCGAATAAATTAAGGAGAAAAGTTACCGTTTTACAACGGTAACAATCTTCTGTAATAGATTTCTCGAATTTGAGTAAAAGCAAAAGAATGTTAAGACGAAAATGGGAATGAAAGACGAAAACTGATTATTGGTGTTTGTAGTCCGCAGATACGCTTTAAAAAGTATTCAAAACCATAGGGTGAGAAAATTTCATTTGAATCTATAAGTTTTTGTTTGAACAGCGACATTTTGTTGAGCATTGACGATATGGTACCGATATTTGACAGATTTAAGACTGACAATGAATATCACAAAAAACTGCATTATAGAGCTTGTTCTAGGAGCAGGAACGATTTCTGAAGGGTGCTAGCGATCATGGCCTCCTCCTCCATTGCTTTGTACTTTGCTGTTGACCTATATTAATGTTAAATTTTAAAACAGAAGTAACAATTTTTGATAAAATTAACGTCATCTCCATCTAAATTAAACAAACTACCTTGTTTGATCTGATAGTCAGAACAATGAAAAATAATATACTACGCAGTAATCCAATGACAACAACAAAGGACTTTTCTTACCTTTTCGGATAGCATTTTTCAAAGTTGGTTGGCTCTATTTGAGGAAAATCTTGCACATTTACCAAAGACAGTAAATGTTTGTAAATCAAATAACGTGCAGTTAGCGATACACCCCCAATTCCTTGCGAATCCTGGCCGGAATGCGGTTCAACTGAAGTTGATTTCTTAACATCACCCAAAAATGGATCATGGGCAAGCAAATAATTTTCACTAGACTTTCTTAACTCGTTTAACGGCATACAAATTGTGAAACACTTCAAACCACAAAATAACACTTTAGGTTTAAATAAATCTCCCTTGACGTGGCTTTTTATAATGAAATTGAAGCAGTTCTTCAATATTTTCAATTTATAAAGTTCCAAAATAACTGCGCAGCTATTAAGTGGAAGAAAACTGGCTTGGTTTACCGTATTACTCACCACCACGCCACGTAATGGCCGATTTGCAGTATACAGAAAGACAAAACATTGGGATCATGTGATTTTGACATGACAGTTGACATTACGGCTGGCTAATATACAGGGCTACCAATAGTTCTGGTAATTATAAAATGTTATTTATAACTGGTTATAACTATTATACAAATAATATGTAAATACTGATTGACAATGATGTTTGGTGTTATTTATTAATTTTAAAAAATTAATTTTTTTTAAAACATTAAATATAATTTTGCAATTTATTGATCGTCTTTTTAGTTTTACTAGGTATAGCTAAAATGCACCAGGATATCATATTATGTCAAAATAGAATCATTTGTCACTTGTCATTTTTACCTTGGTGAATGGTTGAATTAATGGTGTACAATACACGTTCAGTGTTGCTTGAAGATTTTTATTGAGATCTGTTTATTTTTAACTATTTTGTTTACTATAAAAATTAATTCTGCTTTAAATCACGCGAAAAAAATACAATTAAAATGTCAAAACGTAGAATAGAAGTGGAAGATCCTTTTATTAGAAAACGGAGGTATGTGATTAAGATAGTCAATGTGCCAGAACCAAACAAATCCTTTATTCATTTTTAGAGAAGAAAAAGGCACGTCCGTTATTATACCGCAGGCACCATCCACAGTCTCTTCGACCCCAGTAAATCCTTATACACGTTTACCATACACACCACGCTATCATGAATTGTTTAGAAAAAGGATTGGGTTGCCTGTTTTTGAATACAGGGCAGATTTCATGCGACTTTTAGCTGAACACCAGTGTATAGTACTTGTGGGAGAAACTGGTTCAGGAAAAACCACGCAAATTCCTCAATGGTGTGTGGAATATGCTTTGTCAATGGGAACAAAAGGGGTTTGCTGCACCCAACCGAGAAGAGTAGCAGCAATGTCGGTAGCTCAAAGAGTGTCAGAAGAAATGGATGTTGGATTAGGACAGGAAGTTGGTTATAGTATTCGTTTTGAAGATTGTTCGTCAGCCAAGACAATATTAAAGTTAGTACATATTGTTTAATATTATAGAATTAAAAAAATATAGACATATGTTTTTTTCAGATATATGACTGATGGTATGTTGTTACGTGAAGGGATGAGTGATCCAATGTTGGATGCATATCAATGCATTTTGCTTGATGAGGCTCATGAAAGAACGTTAGCCACTGACATTTTAATGGGTGTTTTAAAAGAAGTCATTAAACAACGTAAAGATTTAAAGTTAGTTATTATGTCTGCCACATTGGATGCTGGAAAGTTTCAACAATATTTCGACAACGCTCCTTTGATGAATGTTCCGGGTCGCACCCATCCCGTGGAAATTTTTTATACCCCTGAACCAGAGAGGGATTACTTAGAGGCCGCGATCCGGACTGTAATACAAATTCATATGTGTGAAGAAATTGCTGGTGATATTTTATTATTCTTAACTGGCCAAGAAGAAATTGAAGTGGCCTGTAAACGTATTAAAAGAGAAATTGACAATCTTGGCCCAGATGTTGGAGAACTAAAGTGTATTCCTCTCTATTCAACGTTGCCGCCCAACTTGCAACAACGAATCTTTGAAGATCCACCTCCAAATAAAGCCAATGGGGCCGTAGGCCGTAAAGTGGTTGTCTCCACTAATATTGCAGAAACTTCATTAACAATCGATGGAGTGGTTTTTGTAATTGACCCTGGTTTTGCCAAACAGAAAGTGTACAATCCAAGAATTCGAGTGGAATCACTTTTGGTGTCTCCAATTAGTAAAGCGTCCGCGCAACAGAGAGCTGGACGTGCCGGCCGAACTCGCCCAGGAAAATGTTTTCGATTGTATACCGAGAAAGCGTTCAAGAACGAAATGCAAGATAATACTTACCCAGAAATTTTAAGGTAAATATCAATTAGTGTTGATTCAAAATAAGTAAATGTAAAATTTTATAGGTCAAATTTGGGTTCCGTTGTATTACAACTCAAAAAACTAGGGATAGATGATTTAGTTCATTTTGATTTTATGGACCCTCCAGCTCCAGAAACTTTAATGAGAGCTTTAGAGCTTCTAAATTACCTAGCCGCATTGGACGATGATGGAAACCTTACAGACCTTGGAGCAGTCATGGCGGAATTTCCATTGGATCCCCAATTGGCAAAGATGTTGATCGCCAGCTGCAATCACAATTGTTCCAATGAAATTCTATCAATAACAGCTATGTTATCAGGTATTTAAATATCAATAATTATTAAGTTAAAATGTTCTTTAAATAAATTAATATGCTACTCAATGGATTATATAAACAAGAACTTTTTTAACACTTGCCACTCACACGGTACGTGTTAAAAAGGTAGCTGATTGAGGGGTAGCTCTGTAGGATGATACATACCAGTGCAACAACTATATCTGTTGGATACGGGCCTGCGCCCCGCTCCAATATTTAGTCCCACAGTGTTTCGTCAGACCGAATGAGGCGAAGAAGGCTGCAGACGATGCCAAGATGCGGTTCGCACATATCGATGGTGATCATTTGACTTTATTGAACGTCTATCATGCATTCAAGCAAAGTAAGTTCTTTATGTTTTCTATACCTATAATACACATTTTGCACATTCAGCGTCAACGCCTGACTACCAACTTTTAAGACAGTGTTAAAATTTCAAATCACAAATCGGTGTTTGCCATGGCCATACACATACATTTTTTTATACCACACTAGAGTCAGAACTAAAGTTGTATTTAAATAGACCCCAGCAGCCACCATTTATTAAAAACAGTAAAAAGTTTAATCCAATATCCTATTGGAATTTTTCATGCAGAGTGCTGCAAAAGTTCTAAGGAAGAATTTTCTCTTTCCTATCCAATATATCCTAAAATTATTAGTAGGCCTAACTCATATACTGTACCATCTAATTCAACATCAGAGTTTCGCCAATACCACCAAAGCGACCATCAACATGTAAGATATTTATAATAGGTGTCATCATCAATAAATCTTAGTGAATTAAATTGTAGCCAAAAAGCACTAACTCATCTGAGCGGGACTTAAATTTTAATACATCACTCATTTTCAGTATTTGTTATATTGTTTCTAGGCTTCTTGGACTGAAAACGTCGAAATGCTTTCAGAATAAAAATTTCCATGAATAACACATTTTTGTTAATATTATAGGTATGGAGGATCCACAGTGGTGTTATGATAATTTCGTCAACTATCGTTCACTTAAGTCCGCGGATAATGTAAGACAGCAATTATCCAGAATTATGGATCGTTTCAATTTGAAAAGAACATCAACAGACTTTACGAGTAAAGATTACTACGTAAATATAAGAAAAGCTTTGGTAAATGGCTTTTTCATGCAGGTACGAATACAATAAAATATCTCTGAACTCTGGTTTATAAAGTAACAATTCTAGGTGGCTCATTTGGAAAGAACAGGACACTATTTGACAATTAAAGACAACCAAATCGTTCAACTTCATCCTTCTACATGTTTAGATCATAAGCCCGAATGGGTGATATATAATGAATTTGTCTTAACAACTAAGAATTATATAAGAACAGTTACAGATATTAAACGTAAGTGTTTGAACTTCAAATTATAATTCGTTCTAATTTTCTGTTCTAATTTATAGCTGATTGGTTGCTAAGAATTGCACCTCAATACTACGATTTGAACAATTTTCCTCAATGTGAAGCCAAGAGGCAACTGGAAGTTTTGCAAACGAGATTCGATTCTAAACAGTACCAGCAAGGCTTTTAATAATTTTCATTTATTTTCTAACAGTAGTTAGTGTTCAATTCCATTATGTATCCATTTAATTATTCATATTTTTGGTGTTCTTATTGGTACATTTCATTCCAAATAATAGCGATTGTGTAAATTCTTTATGAAATTCTATTCACAAAGGAATTTAATAAATATTAGAGCACTAATTAGAATATTTCTATGCTATTTTTACTAGTTTCATAAGCAAACAGATCAAAGAGGGACCGTAGAGTGTTTCTACTTTATAAAATACCTACTTAATCGGTAAACACAGCTCTGTAAAAATCTGGATTTATTCAAAGTACGTTGTCTACCAAGGATTTAGATAGTTATGTGGCATTAGATTACGATTAGCTTTAATGGAATTTTTTTTATAGAGCTAATACAACAAATTGAATGGATAAAAATTGCATGTTATGTCTTTTAATTGATAACGCAATCGCCAATGTTCAATGCATTCATTTTAATTTTAAAGGATTCCCTTTATAATAAAGTTTTTATGTCCTGTCTCTACTGATACATATTTTATATGTTTTAGTTATAATTATTTCAAAAATTAAACTAAACCTCTGCATAGACGAGGGAATTTATTATTGACAACCTATATTTCATGAAAATAAGGACATTAAAATAGTGAATCAGTTGGTTCGTAATGTAATTCTGTATGTGTTAACCCTGAATCCACATTTGAACTTGCTTCCTATATCTGATCATGGATGAGGTTTCAGGACGTATGACTTAAACAAATGAACATCAAATAGATTGGGATTTTTATGGCGGAACCCTTTTACTGCACTGAAAAAAGGTTTATACTAATTGTAAGCAGAAGAAAACTAAGAACGATATGGCTTAATTGACCACTGGGCGTAGAAATACTTTATACATATCGCTGAGTATTCTGAGTGCAATCTAATCGATCGGTTTTATCTATGAGTACCTGAACTCAGGAACCTGAAAGCACATAATATCTTCGATCTGCTCCTTTTAGATTGCGACAAACTCTCATTAAATGCTTTAATGTTCAATGGGAATGCAAGTATAAATTGTGGAAGACACGCCGTAAAGTATTTAGACTTTCTATTGTATTAAATCTTATACACATGACTGTTGTTCTTTTAATTGTTTAATAAAATTTTCATTTTCTGATTTATAGTATTTTTTAAGTTCTCTGAAAAGAATTGTATTGAATATTGAATTTATAAAATTACAAATTAAAAATATTAATTAAAAACCGTTAAATTATTAATTTAATTAATTCAAAGTAAGAGACCTTGTCAACCCCAAGAAAAATGCGTATATTTTAATCATTGTTCAAGGGGAAATAATCTAGTAGTTTTAAGACAAAAGACAAGGCAATGAATGTAATGGTAGGTATATACAGAGTCTTTTTTAAGTATCATACAAGTAAATTTGTTGGATAAATTCAGACGGAGCAACAGATGCGGATCATTAATCTGACTATTTTTAACTACATATTTTAGAAATTAAAGTAAAATGCCTAAAAATATTAAAAACCACATTTATTTACTTAAATGATTTTTCATATTTTGTAAAAATAATGAATTATTTTACTGTAAACACTGTAACTAAATTATATAAAATTATACAGTATATTTAAAAAATCATCTGTTGATAGGAATGGAGGTCCCACTCAAAGGACAGAAATAAACAAGGAGCAAAAATAATTATAATTCGATCTAAGGAATTTACATTATGTTACTATTTTTAAAAATTGTATCTTATTTTCATTATTAAGTCCGCGACAGTCAGCAAAACAATGGCAACATTATCATTATGATTTAGGGGTTGGATTTGATAATGATGTGTCGTTTTCAATCGTTTAAATCGCACTATCGGAGGATCTAGAGGGATTAAGTCTGTTGGTCAGGATGTCCTCCGAATATGAGCGTTTTATAAAACAAATTCATTTAATATTTTGTGTTACATTGAATACACTACAGAAGTGTATAGCGAAAGTTCTTTAAGTTTTCGTCATTTTTTGAACTTCTCTGTCTTTACATAGCTTCAAAGTTATGTAAATTCATTGTGTTAAACATTTTTTGAACTTCGTAAATACCCCTCGTACTTTTAATTTTCTTTTATACTTAATACTTACAACTTAAAGTGTCCCTCACCGATTTGTTTGATTTTTATATATGTTGTTAAGGTACCCCCCCCTGAGTATCCAGTTAGCGGGATTTTTAGCGACGGTCTTTAAGTCCCGAGAAAATTCAATTTGAAAATTAGTAAAGTGGTTTAAAATCTGTTGTAAACTGCATTTATTTCAACAGCGAAAATAGCCTGGTAGAGAGCGGGCTACCACTACGTTGGCATAGGTTGAATTCCTACTGCCGGATTTTTCTTTTTTTTTCATCATATTAAATGGAAAAATTAATAATGATCCTTTTATTTAAATATAATGCATTTATATGTTTTATTATTATTTTAAACGTATCTTCATTATGTCTTGTCTATTTACTTCAAATATTTTTAAAACGCTTTGGAAATAAGAAGAAAGAAACATCTTAAGTCGTTTTTTTAAACTATTGTTTAAAGTTTATTCTCATAGCAATGAATAATCTTATTTATGGGTTTTGAAATATCTTTTTAATTCTTTTAAGACAGTAAAAATATAATACAGAGATATATAAAAACAATAAAAGTATTAAATAAGAAAAAACACGCTGAAACATTAAATTTAGTCTTGATCTGCTAAGCCTGTGCATAAATTAGGATGGTATGCATCAAAAAAAATTTGAAACAATAATTATTGTTACACCAAGAACACCAGATAAAAGAAACTGCTTTACAAGAACAAAGTTTTGTTAACATAATGACTGAAAAACATATGTGATTGACGTTTAAGAATGCACTTCTTTCTTCAATTAATTTTGATGCATACCATACATATTGTAGCATCGGTTTAAAAGCTGGATAACTTAATTGATGCTGCAAAAGTGCATGTATTTTTGTTGCATCCTCACGAGATGAAATGTCTCTTTTTTCTAATAACAAACTTGGAGCATTTTGCAGCCGCTTGATAAAATTTTTGACTTGTCTATAGAAATAGACGCCACAAGGCTGGCAGATCGGTGTGCACTTCGGCGGTATTATTTTCAAAGTGCAAGTAGTTGCATCACTTTCATTTTCATAAATATTGTCGTTGATTGTAGAATCCGTTTGCTCACTCCAAGAATCGATTATTAACAATAATTCATTTTTCTCTACATACGGCGAAATAACACTCTTTAAAAAAGCTATATACAACTCCTTTGTTAATTTCCTTGACTTCGTACATCTGACAACAACATTTTTAAAAATTCTAACTAAATAGTTCGTCAACGTTTGATTGGATCTGAGGACCAAATTTAGCTGTTGGTTCTTGCATGCACAGAAATACTAACGGAAGCAGCTTACCAGACGCAGTAATTGCATACTGCACAGTATATGAGTGTGTGAGTTTATTAAGGGATTTAGTTTTAACAATCACTGTTTCGCTTCCCTTTTCGAATAGACTTCTCTTATACGTGGCTTGATATTCACAGCCCGATTGATCAGTGTTGATCACAAAATTAGGTTCAAATTTTGTTATGAGATGTTTGGTCTGGTTCTGAAATCTTTTTCCAGCCTCCAGTAATTCTTGTATAGATATACTCCCGGCCGAGCTGATGTATTTGGTGATTTTCCTCTGGCGGATCTTATGGTGATATTTAAAATTCCTCACCCACGTTCTTGAAGCCATAAATTGGAAGTCATCACATAAAAATGGCAATGCGGCACCCATGGCCCATTGTTGTAAGGTTCTTGTCGTTATCTAAATTGACAATATAATATGTTTTTAACATAACACGTAGAACAATAATAAAAACTTACTTGTTCGAAGTTTTTCCGGGCCTCCGTAAATCTTTCATAGGTTTCATGATCGATCATCTTCCATTTATCAAATCGATTGCCACCGTTTTTAACATCCTCTTTCCACCTATATAAGGTTCTCTTATATTTTAACAAAGCAAATCCATGAGACTGAAGCCTTCTTAAGCCCCATTTTGGATGAGCTGCCGCAAAAGCAACAGCTTTCTCCTTGTACCACAAAGGAATATACGTTACTGGAGCTTGAGAAAATTGTTCCTCATAATCTTCTTCAGAACTTTCGCACTATATCATGAATATTTGTTTATTTGTTACAATGTTATCAGCAATTACCTCACCAATTGCAATAGAATTTGCAGAAATAACTGACGGCGGCGACTTTGTAAGCAAATCCATATCGTGCAATAAACTTTCACAATATTTAAGCGCATTTGTTAAATCACTTTTGGTATTATCTATTTTCTCCTGCTCATTTTCACTATCAGGAACAATTTTCTGATTGTGCGTTGAAGTGTTTGATGCATCCATAACATTTGTCACAATAAATTTACGTAGTTGTTTCGCAAACGTTTACAAGTCGAATGGCATAAGAATTATATGAGACCCTTATTTTAACCGTTAACCTTAAAGGATAAAAAGAGTTCCTAATCAAGTAGTCGCATACAGGTGTCCAAGGGAACCCTAAACATAGAAAATTAACATGGGAAATCGGTTTTTATTTTTTTGCGCCTGTACGGATTATTAATTTAGAAAACTTTTACATGGAGGTCATAATACTCAAGACCGGCTATCAGTCTGCAATTTTTTCAATCCTCTAATTAGAGCCGTTTTGGCTCAAAATGTTTCCAAAATCTAAAAATTTGAATGCCCCGCTAACCGTTCGAAGCCACGATTGTTAGATGGCGTTAAAGTTGGATTTGACGTGAATAACATAACCTTACTTAAATTCGATCTCCTGAAGGTATGCTGCTCCATTCGGAATATTTTCGTAAATTACTATACTTTTTTAGATATTCGCAAAGACCTTTTAAAATGTCTGGAAAGTCTTCTATTGAACGAATTAAGGAAAATGCCCAAACAATGCGAGACACGATTAACTCTTTAAAAAACGAGGTTAAATGGGTTAACATACCAATTTCATGTTTAAGATTTTTTTTCCAGTTAACCGTTATAAATAAAGAATATAATAATATGTTAGCGGAACAATTACGACAAGAAAACGCGAAACTTCTTGCTGCCACTGAAGAGGCTAAAAGGAAACTTGTACAACTGGAAATCCAAAATGGAATAAAGCAAATTCCTGTACCTCATCAAGAGGAAAATTCAATGATACTCAAATGCACTCCTGTTACTGAACAAGAGCCTCTTAAACAACAACCACCAGCTAATGCCACTGCACCCCAACCAAAGCCAAAAAAGAAAAGAAACCTCCTAAAGAAATTCCGGCCGAACTTTCAGTTGACGTTGGACGATTGGACTTAAAAGTAGGCAAAGTGGAGGATGTTCAAAGACATCCGGATGCCGATTCTCTGTATGTTTTGAAAATTAATTGTGGAGAAGACAAACCAAGAACGGTGTGTTCGGGTTTGGTTAAGCATGTGCCCATAGAAGAACTTCAAAATAGACTTGTAATGCTTCTATGTAATTTAAAACCAGTTAAAATGAGGGGAATCACTTCCGAAGCAATGGTGATGTGTGCTAGTAGCCCTGATAGGGTGGAAGTCTTAATTCCACCTCCAAACTGTGAACCTGGTAATATCGAATGAACTTTTTCCATATACAAATCTTAAATATTTCTTTAAAGGTGATTTAGTGCACTGTGACGGTTATACTAGACAACCTGATGGCGTGATGAATCCAAAGAAAAAAATTTTCGAAACTGTAGCACCCGATTTGCACACCAATGACAATTTGGAGGCCTGCTACAAGGGAGTGCCTTTTACTGTTCCGGGAAAGGGTAATTTCGTTGCCAAAACTTTGAAAAACGTTGCTGTAAAGTAAATTTACACTATTAAGAAGTTATTTTATTTATGTACTTCCACTGCGTTCTTATTTGTCATATATTTTTCCCAATTTTCTTTTTTAAAGACGCATTTTTTAGTCGCTTTTCTTTTCTACTTTCTTCTCTAATTGTAAAATATTTATCTCTGAAGTCTTGAATGGTTGAATACTCAATGTTCAGTTCTTCTATTGAAGGAGGTCTAGTTTTTTCAAATGTTAAAAGTCGTCTAGATGTTACTTTGCTTAAAGGTTGTTCACAATTCGCTATTAGTTTTAAACATGGATGAGTTGGAAGGCATTCTTCATTATAATCTTCCCTACGAACAATAGAGTTAAATTAGAAAATCGTTGTAAAAGAAAACTAACCGAAATACTGGAAACCAACAAACTAATTTGCCTGAAACTTTTAAATGTTTCGAGGCAAAAACTAAGAGATCTCGGTAGATGATTGGAATTCCGTATTCTATTTTGGCTGGAACGTGTGTGGCTAAATGTTCCTCACTGACTACGTAATTAGACTTTTCCGTGCCAACTCGTTCGGTTGCTTCGCGTATACCATATGGAGCTAAATAAAGGGTCAAATATGATTGCTAAACTTTAAAAATAATTAAAAAACTTACGATCAGTTATTATGGCATCAAATTGCATAGAAGGTTTCCAAAATATTGTGGTGAAATCGCTAATTAAAACGTCCAAATACTGACTTTCTAAATGATATTGCTTCATGTTGGCGTAAACATTTTCATCCTCGGCACGTTTCTGAAATATCAATAGTTCAACATGAACTGTGTACATTATTGATTTTTAAAATATATCTTACTTTTTGTTTTATCCGTGATGGTTTCGTTTTCCCATGTAACATCAGATAATCGATGTCTGAGCCAAAGACATAAGCTCCAAACTCTGCAGCAGCTACAAGTAAGGATCCGGAACCTACAAAAGGATCTAAAATAATATCTCCAGATTGGATTTGAGCCTGATTAGCCATTAACAGTGATAGTTGGGGATCCATGGTAGTATTCCCAATGAATTTTCTTGTTTTCAATGACAATTTTTGAATTAGTTGCCTTAATCCACTTGCAATCTAGAAAATGGCCTTTAAATTAAGACATTTTTATAACAATTATATTCAAGACTGCTACCAATTTTCCAAAAAAGATTTCATAAGGTAATTCTGG
>JABRWK010000093.1:265378-324555 GCA_013372445.1 Hypothenemus hampei | reverse complement strand
AGCAATGTCTTACCTTAGAATTATTATACCATGATTTTCAGTATTGTACAGTTCCTTATTCTTAATTTATTTTCGAAGTACTCTTTTCGATTTTTTTGCACAAATGTGTTTGTATGAATCCCCGGAACATTCCCATTTTTTTATAGATTAACAACTTATCTGCATATGAATATTTACATATTCATATGCTATTTCAATAGTAAATTTCTCGGTAATTGTTGATTTTAGATATGTAATATGCTTTAAAAATATACTTGCAATTTTAAGTAAAATCAAAATATCCAATAATATATAGTGCATTCTATTAAAAAAAATAAGTTAGGTTCATATCTCGCAAAATCGTTAATCTTTTATTTTTCAAACAGGAAAAAATTGCTACATTTCGATTTCTTTAAAAACAAAAAAAGAACTACAATTGATTAAAACTAATAACTTGACTTTAAGTCAAATAACGTCGTACAATTCTGTAAAACCCTGTATATTATTACTGGTTTAATACTACTTATTATTTACATACATTTTTTCTTTCTCCTACATTAAAACAAATCCAAAATGAACATAATAGAAAATGTAAGAGATTGAAGTTGGTCAAGATTTTTGAAATTTGTTATATGGATTTAAATACTAATTCTGAACAATTTTTCTTAGTAATTTGACACATAAAAAGCACCTTACGCAACAGAAAAAGAGGTTTTTTCGAAATTACTAATACACTTGATTTTTGAAAACTGAAATTATATTATAAATTCATTTTTAACCAGGCAGAGTTGAATCCCAAAATATTAAAATTTTAATCGAAATTTTTTTAGTGTATTACCTATCCGAGGACGCAGTGCATAGTGTAATCCAAATTCCAGTGGTTAATAAACTTTAATACAAGTTAAAACTTTTGAAAATAAGGATAGACATCACATTTTTCTTATTTACAAAATGTCTATTCCGTGTTTAAATTTGACGGCTGCAATTTCGAGCATCCTATGTGTATACATATGTATTTAACTACTATCATAGGAATAGCTTTTTGCTATTGGAATAAGTATAATAAAAGGTTATAATTTACTGTTTATAGTTCTATTATTGTATTCAATAATGAAAACTGCCCTTTTATACGTTCCGCCTACCCAAGAATGTAAAAATCTGAAATTCAGGTAATTTTTTGGTGGGGATGGAACGACCACTACCACTGTAATATAACATAATTTTTCAACACAATGACACTCATTCTTTGACGAAGCCTTGAACTGTGCACTACAACAACGATCGTCATGACAACATTTAAAAACGTGTCTGAAATAGAGCAAATATCGCGAGCAACCACCAATCAATCTTCAACTATTTCCGAATCAGAACGAGTGAAGAGGAGTTTGTTCGACTTGAAACAAATTTTACTCAATTGTAATCCAGATCTGTTGTCCAAACAGTATCGTGATGGGCCAAGACAAGGTGAATTTGAAGAATTGGACATCCTAGAAATGACAATAGATTATTGGACTCAGTTAAGTGGACACATTTTACCGTTTTGCTTTTGCAAAAATGTGCAAGTTGCTGAAGCAGACAGTACAAAAAACAACTCCGATCAAGGTGGCTAATAGTGAAGATGGAAAAAACTTTATCTTCAAAAACTCTGAATTAATGAAGATGATGCTCTACGAATTAAAGAAGATCTTGAACACTTAAACCTTTGGGAAAACCAATTCAAAGGCGTGTCAATTTCAAGTAATGGTAATTCTAGAAAGTGAATACGAAGATCTTCAAGAAGACCGCTTGCTTGACGAAAATTATGTGCTGTTTATAATTTATTTGTATAAAATGTATTTTGTGTACTACAAATGTTACCATTTTTTTTAAATTTCGTTATAAATATTATATATATTTTTGTTTTGTTATAATTGCAATTTTTTCAAAAATAAATATATTTTTTTAAATAAATTTAATAAAGATCATTTTCAATGTCACATTTCATTTTCGTTAGTCATCTGTTTAAGAACAGTTATGTCATTGATTACACTGATCGACAAATTTAAGGGTACGTTTGGTAACATTTTGGAACACGATACTGTTTTCCAAAAGAATTTTGTGTGCTGAACTCAAATCTGGCCGCAGAATAGCTCCAACACATCAGAATTTTGAGATAATTAAAGTCTAAATAGTCAAATAAGGTTTTTTTAACCAATTTCCAAAGCTTATATCTGAGTAACATTTTTTTAATAATTTTTGGTGATAAGTCTTAATTTGCCAGGTATGGGTAATTAGGTGACTTATGAAAGGTTGTTCGGCACAGGCGTTTTAACATAAAACATCAAACTTGAACCTCAGCAAAAAAATGGTGTAATAAAAACGATAATGCATTTTAAAAATGAAAAATAAAAAAAAAGCTCTGTATAATGCGATCACTTAACATTATTAAAAAAATATTGTTACTCAGATATAAGCTTTTAAAATTGTTAAAAACAACCTTTTTCGACTTATATTTAATTATCTCAAAATTTTGACGTGTTAGAGCTATTCTGCGACCGGGTTTGGGTTCAGCGCACTAAATCCTATAAAAAAACAACTATTCTCATTTTTGTTACAAAACCATGTCGACTAGTGTATTATACACAGTGTTTCAAAAACATGGTGCCAAACTTTAGAAGGTTATACAGGCCGGCAAATTAAGTAATTTTGCCTAGATATCTTACAGGAACTCGCTTATCACGTTGTTTGTAAAAAAAACTTCCTGTAAAAAGTATTATCAAATGTGTGAACGCAGAGCACAAGTGGAAACATAGCGCCCATAATCAACCGGTACCGGAGTTGATAGAAGCTCGAAGACCAAAAATCTGCTAGAGAAGCTCTGTAGAATATTATTATCTTCATCTCTTAGTTGTAAAAGGAAAAAATTATCACTTCATTGCAAGTTTTAATATTTCACTGCTAAAAATTGGGTTGTTTTCTTTTAACCTGGAAAATTTTCTATTTAAAATAGCACAAAACTATTTCTAGTAAAAATTATGGAAAAAAAAAACAGATTGGTCTACAAAGAAAACAGGAATTTGTAAAGCAACGTCGCAGCAAATGAATCGAGCATTGCCAAAAACAAACTTTGCAATTCGGATTTCGAATTCTTGGACCACCCCTCTTATTTAGTTTTGTTGGATTATTATCTTTGGGTTGGGAAGGAGATAAAAATCTTTTTCAAACTCTTCAACCTTTTCAAATTTTGTTTTGAAAAAGTTTAAGAGGTTGAAAATTTTCTTCCAGCGAAAACATGATTGGAGCTGCGAAAAAGTGGTTCGTAGATTGAAAAGAAAATTTTTTTCGCAGGCTCACTGTTTTAATTGTTTTAAATAAGCGGAAATCATACTTCAATTCATCTTGCGAATAGGCTTTTATGGTAGCCTGTTAAGGAGATTTTAGACCATAGCTTCAGTTGAGTACTTTACCGCTCCGCTGTATTGAACATATTTTTCTAGCTGATTTAGAAGATAGTCACAACTTTTCCATACTTCCTCTAAGGATATCCGTTCTGCAGCTTGTACAATACTTTCTTTTAATATGTGTTCAGAATTTGGAATCGTATTCGCATAAGTTAACTGCTTTAAAAAAGTTAATTATTTCTATGAGCACGCCTCATAAAAATAATATGTATTATATCTACTATTAATATAGTATTATAACTTTTTTGTAATAATTTAATTAATATACGAAGCAAATTAATTAAATTACTACGTAATCAAAGTTGTTATTTATAAAAGTTAATAATGATATATAATAAATGAATATTAATTTTAATTAATTCATTCATTGAATTTGACAACTGATAAAGTGGGATGATTTCCAAAAATTCTTCCATTTCGTACATTGATCAAAATTGAAAAATAAGAGTACGTTACTTTTATAGAAAATTTGAATATTTTCCTTTTTCAAACACCCTGTACAACAAGTAATAATTTTCTATTAATAATCTTATGTTTTTGACAAGCACAAACTTTTACCTATAAGAAATGACTTTTTTCCGTATCTTTAAATTTTCAGTCCATTTGTCCTCTTGTCTACCCCATCCGTGGACACACCGTACATTGTTATTAATTGAGGCGTTTTTGACAAAAATCGCCCATGTCAAAAATCAAGAAAAATGCAATGGTAACAGAGAGGTAAACTGCCGTATGTCCATAAATTGAAATTTTCAACAATGAACAAAACAAATGCCAATGTTACCTCACTAATAAGTGGAGATATTACATTTTCAAAATTGAAGATACGGCAAACTATCAATGCGTGATTTATCACTTTTTACTACAACAAAAAATTAAGAGAGTGCAATTCAAGATTATTGGTAACTTCATAATGGATAAAAGTGGAATTACGACTCTGTTATCGAATTACTGTATTAGATAGCACTATCAGCGCTCTGTAATCAAATACATATAAAAATATTCCCCAAAAACTGGCCATACACGAAAATTTCTTGTACGGGCCAATTTGTTAGTTTATTTAATAAACTAACGCAAAAAATTCATTGGTTCCGCAAAAAGAGCCTATGTCACTGCCATAAAAGAAGCGTAAACACACATAATACATACTATTTTTGTTAAACTAGATTCGATTTAGCCAAAAAAGTAACGTAATGATAACAATTAATTAACGATATTCTTATAAATTTCTTACCTGTACACTTTTTTATTATTTATTGAAAAACCAGTTTTTTAACAAAGGTGGCTTTTGTAAAAAACGCTTCAATTGTTAACAACTTTGATGACAGATGTTACTGTGTACTGTGTTGTTCTGGTGGATTTCAATTTTAAAGTGTTGGCAATACTGTAACGAAACATAACCTAAAAAATAGTATTGTAAACAAATAATCTTTTTAACGATTCTTAGGACATTTATTTTAAATTTTTTAAAGAAATTTCAATTGTAAAATTATGAGTCTACCTACAGATTTTGGCCCTGATTCTGGAGGTCGCATGAAGGTATATATTTATTTAAAAAATATATAAAAAACATAGATTAGATCACAAAAATGCCTTTTTGTTTAGGGAATTTGTATCATTAAACCAATTATTTATGGAAATATTGCTAGATATTTTGGTAAGAAACGCGAAGAAGATGGACACACTCATCAATGGACTGTCTACGTAAAACCATACAATAATGAAGACATGTCCGGTTATGTGAAAAAAGTCCATTTTAAGTTGCATGAAAGTTACGCAAATCAAAACAGAATTGTTGTAAAACCTCCATACGAAATAAGTGAAACTGGTTGGGGAGAATTTGAGATTGTTATTAAGATTCATTTTCACGATCCCAACGAAAGACCTGTAAAGTTAGATTTTCCTTAAAATCTTCGTGAATTTAACAAAAATTATAATTTTTCAGGTTACTATGTATCATATTCTTAAGTTATTTCCTTCAGGAGGCACTCAGGATATTGAATTGGAACAGGGTAAAGGTCTGGTATCTGAAGGCTACGATGAAATAGTATTTCAGGATCCAACCCAACTTATGCACCATCTCTTGACTAGCACTAAGCAATTATCATTAGGAACTTGGGAACACAACACTAACTGTGAGATATTAATAGAAACAAATTAATATTCTTTTTACAAAACTAACATTTTAGTTGAAGAAAAGAAAAAAAATACTCTAAAATCAATAATAGAAGCTAAACAAAAAATTAAATCCGAAATTGCCAGTAACAAGAATAAATTAAAACTTGCAAAAGAGACAATTCAACAATTTAAAGATGAAATAGCTAAGTGTCAGGAATCGCAAGGATCTATATGAAAAAGCAAAGTAAGACTCAATATAAACCATCCTGTTTATAACCAATTTGGGATATTAAATTTGTTTCTTTGTTTTAAATATAAAAATATGACGCATCCTCTATACATAATCACCCTTTGTTTAATGTACTAAACCTTTTAACGAATGTGTAAATGATTATTCACGTTGTAGAGACCAATAATGAATACAAATATTTATGGTACCATATTTATTAAAAGAAGATAACGTATATTACACAATTAAAGTTACAAAAATACTCCTTATCCTACTGCAGAAGTAATAAGTTCTGAAACGCCCTCATTTTGAGACCTCACTGTCAATTGCATAGTGACTCCATCAGCCAAAGCCAGTTTAGCCCTTACTAAAACTTCAATTCCCCCTCGGAATATTCCTAAAATAAATTATTTGCTTAATATATTGAATAAAACGTGTCACAAAAACAATGATTTTACCTGCTAATAATAGAGTATGAGTGGTTTTTCCTTTAGGAACTTTATCGCTTCTCTCTTGGGGCTGCAATCCTAAAAATTTAATTATATTCGTAACAGCTTCTTCTAAACTGTTCATTGAGCTGAGAGCATAAGTATCCTCCATTTCAAAGAAAGTTGATTCTGCTTCATCCCACGAAGCTCCCCAGTTCGCCTTGCTGACTTTCTGTATTTGATCGCCTAATGTTACTTCTAAATCTTCTAACATATATTCATCATCATAACCTGATAAAATTGATCGATTGACTTAATGTTAAAGCAACAAAGACCTGTAGGAAATACCTTCGTCGATATCCGGGAGACCCGTCGCTGGATCACAATCTTTGACAATAAACTTCAAGACTGCTCCAAATGTTCCAATACTATTTGGTAGGTCATTTTCAGGGAATTGTAAAACTATATAAACAGTTCCCGTTTCATTATACGGTAACTTCGGACATGGAATTTGATTAACAATTTTGTATCCTGCCAAAAATAGACTTTGATTTTTCAGGGAAATGCCTTATTGGAAAGTTAAGTTACCTTCGCTTGGCTCTAGCTGAATACGAACGTTCTCTAACAGCTGATCGTTCAGAGTATTAAGACAATCAAACTGGAGAACAACGTGTCTTGCATAGCAATGCTTCACGCATCTAACGACATATTCAGTTTCCGATTCAGTTAGTTCAATCACTTCTGAACTACGGAAAAGTGGACCCAAACTTTGAACATCTATGGATATACGTTAAAATATAGTTTTATTTGAAATTTACGTTTAATTCATACCTGGCAAATTTGACAAACGTACGGCAAACTGTTCTTCTCTGGATGCAGGAGCAGTTTTGGTAGGACCAGAACTTATAAGCATTCCTTCAGACTTTGGTTTTGTGTCTTGTTCGTCTGGTTTTGAAATTTGGACCACTGGCACTGCTTTGATATCAAAAGGTTCTTCTGTGCTATTTTGAATGTATTCTTTTAAGGTGCGTTCCAGTGCAGGTATGGAAACCTAATAGTTTTATTTCAAATTCCATTCTATTTCCTGAACAATTTATTAATACATACTTGTAGTGTATCCAAAATGTAGTTGTTATATAAGCTTTTATCATTCTTGCTAAGAATGTTACTGTAATATGTAGCCCTATCGCGAACTTCATCGTCTGAGTCCATTTGGCAACGAGCTAGCAACACTTGGATGTTTTCCAATAATTCTGGACATGAAGCTCCGAATTGAGCCATAGCAGAAACTGCAGCAGCTCTAATGGAGGGGCATTCCAAAATTACTCGATTATAAATAAATCTTATGTATCTAAAACAAGTTCAATAAATCCTAAATTGAAAAAAAGATTAAAAACACTACCTTGAAGGTTGTTTAGTTTTAGGCCCTTCTTTCCCCAATAAATTCAGGATTCTCACAGCTAATGACACGTGTTCACAATCCTCAATGAACTCACACAAATGCGCTAATCCAGTTTCTTTAGCATCTGGATTGTCTTCTATTATGGTGATGATTGTGTCTGCAATAGAAGCTTTGTATTCCAGTCCACCCTCATCCCTTAACATTGCTGATAAAAAGTTCATTAACACGCTGTGTTTACGAGGAAACTTCAGAGCTAGAGCTCGAATGGCCTGAACTACAACTATTTTAAATTCGTCACTGATTTCCGAGACAAAAGTAGCGATTTGTTTCATTAGACGATCAACTGAAGATTCAGCACCTGTAACAAATGTTGAAAGTGGGCGAAAAAAAGTCAATAAATAGTAAATACCTGTTTTCAATAAAGTGGTTATTGCTAATGTAGCAATGGATCTATTGGAATCAGTAATTAGGTTTTCCAAATCTAAATTGCAAGCAGTTACAGCTGCAGGATGAGAAATTGCAACCTGATTTAGGGTTCTTACAGCTGCAAATCTAATAAAAACATTCAGTAAAACAATCTTAGAAAAGATATAATTGATCGTACCTTAAAGTTGGTTTTGGAGCTCCACAGAACAGCTGCAAAACACTAATAGCCTGAGCTAATTCACGGCTTGTAGTCCGATCTAAATTCACAATAGCATGAGCGGCCTCATAAACAACCATTTCAGACTTATGCCGGAAACATGACTCAATATATTGGAAGTACGGTGAGCTATTGTCTGCGCCTTCTTCCTCAATAAGTTTTGCAGCAATTCGAATCTCAATTTTAAAAAGAATTTTTAATTTTTAGCGAAACAGTTAAAATTACACTAAGACTTACCAACATGCAAACTGCATATGGGGATTTTAACGACATTCTTGTTAATCTTGCTACTAGCTTAGTGACGGCCAACCTATCAGTCTTTCTGATGTGGTATAAGAGACCCAAGGCATGATACTGTACCATTACACTGAAAATAGATGGCATCATTTTTTTGGTGTCCTCAGCATTTTTATACAGTTACTTTTCATTATTGACGGCTTCTTGAGCCTCATTAACCCATCTTTTCACAACTTCAGGAGCAAATTTGGTCATATGTAACGAGCTAACCAAAGCTGCAGAACTGACAGCGGGATTTCTATCAACTATAGCTTGCTTCATATAACGTTCAATGGCTTGAAGCATTGTGGCGTCTAAAAAATCACATTACCAAGTCTAAATTAACTAATAATATTAACAATTTTACCTGTAATACTGCATAAAGCTCTGATGGCAGCAGCTCTATAAATGTCTTCTTTACCGGTCATATCTTTAGTCAGACTTGAAGTGACTATAATAACATCGTCGGCAATGGAGCTCAGCTCTTTTATTCCTAAATAGACGAGTCTTCGAAGTATCACGTCCTTTGATTGGAATAGTTTTGTCATTGCAAAGAACACATCTGTTGCTTCTTTAGCACTCAATTGTTCACCCTAAAAATAATGTCGGTATTTTAAAATCAACAAAACAAGAAAAGTCTTTACCTGATTCAACATATAGAGAAGTTTGGTAAGTATAGGGATGCATTTTCTTGGATTCACAGAAGTCTCATTGAAAATTCTTGCTTCTTGAAGCACAGAAGTTTTTTCAATGTTTTGAAACGGGTTGCCTCCACCTAAAAAATCATCAGAATTATAAATGGTCAATATACAAAATTTGTATGCCTCACTGTCTTCTTCTTCTTTCTTATCCCTTTTAAATGCACTCATTTTTCCGGTTGCTTGGTTTAAAAAAAAATTAGTAAATTAACCCCTCACCATCCACGTCAAACGCGTATTCGTCATTAGATTGTTAATTTCACTAATGACAAGTGACAGATTTCGCACATTATTGCCAACTGTAACAATAAAATTTACTAAAAAGTGGCAACAATAAATCGAAAATTATTAGAAACTAATTAAAAATTTCTTTCAATAACTTTTATTTGAATATATTCAAACTACTGGGTTAAATTAGAATTTATATTTTTGCATAGAACAAGCATAAAATGTACTTGAATGGATGCCAACAGTCGATTAAATAAGAAAAGAAAAGTTACTAGTTTCCATAGAGATTCATTGCGATTGGTTGATATCAAATTGACAACTAAAATGATCAGCTGATTTTTATTTGTCAATTTTATCAAAACAAGCCCAAAACGTCGAACATGTCAAACTGTAGTGGAGAGTCGAACATGTCGGATGTCCTAAAATTGGCACAGAAATTTAACTGCTTCTATTTGTCAGGTAATATTAGTCATTTTTTAAGACCACACACGTAGTTTTATGACGCAAGATCTATTAATTTTTATCATTGAAAGAACCTAAGGGTTATCTGACATTGATTATTGTTAATGTCTTAAAACAATGTTTTTTTGCAGGATTCCGCACTTCCGAGTGTAAGCCCTTCATCGTTCAGGGCTTTCAAGTTGGATTGATTAGGCCGGATGTCATAAAGCAACTTTTATCTTTTCCAGAGGTAATTTTTGCTCATAGATAAGACATACATATATTGTCCCCAGTATTTGTTTAATTTGTATATATTTATCTAAAATCGCTTGTAAAGTATAATATGAGGATGAGATGACTAATTTCTGAGCTAAAAAAAAAATAATGCTAATGGGATACCAAAATATTTTTATTTTTCAACATAGTCCCCTCCCAGCTCGATATATTTGCTCATGTGTCCTAAAATTTCTGTTATCCTTGGAATTTTTTCATGTTTTGGACAAATTGTAATCAGAGACGAGTGAGATGTATTAAGCACCAGTTCAAACCCAGTCGTCTGACTTTAGTCAATACATTGTGTATTATAGCATTATCCTGATAAAAGAGTTTCGTCTTTGATTAGCCAGCCATTTCGTGTTCCCCTCTTTTTACAGATAATTGAACGAAATACGTTACCGCAACTGTTCTAAATAATGGTGAGGCTTTCACCAACCTCTCAGATTCTGGCAAATTTGATTTGCCTTTCATTACTCATTATCCGAGTACCATTTGTTCCAATAAGAGCTATCACAACACAAGTTTTGTAAATAATAGATCTAATATCCAAAACTTTAGACAATGTATTTAGTAAAATCTTTAAATTATTCGAATCTTCAAAACACATATCGACCTGGCCTGTAAAATGACAGCTGGTCAAATGCCAGTATTAAAAAACAGATAAGAAAGTTTTCAACTCATCCTTGTAGCTAATTTGAAATATTATGTATTGTTAGGTTTTTCATTTCAACCAAGACTGCGTGGAGTTAAACCCTGCTTTTAGAGATTATGATACCAGGAGTGTTAAAGTCGATGAAGTTTTAAAGGAATTGAAGACCAAGAATGTTTTTATGACCTTAAAGGGTTGGCGAGATGAGGTATAACAAAGAAAACTAATTTATTTTACGAAATTTTAACAGAATATCTTTATTCTTAAGTGTTATGAAGTGAAAACGCAATTTGATACTCCAAGCCTGTTAAAAATGGACCGATCTGCAACCTGTTTGTTTGGCATTAGAAACTATGGAGTTACGATCAATGGATTCGTCAGGCACCCAGAACAAGGACAGTGCCTTTGGTTTCAAAAAAGATCTGCATCAAAACAGACTTGGCCTGGTAATTTTTGAGTCCTGCAAAACTATTTAATTGGTATTATCTTGCGTCGTGGTTTAGGTAAATGGGACTCAATGGTCAGTGGAGGTTTGTCTGTAGGACATGGAATATTTGAAACAGTTTATAAAGAAGCTATGGAAGAAGCGTCAGTTCCTGATAATCTTCTGAAGAATTTAAAAAGTGCAGGATGTGTTTCGTAAGTTTACGGGTTGATTTTCATTTTAAGAACCTTTATATGTCTTGGATTTTATTAAGGTTCTATTTTGAATCGGAAAGAGGTCTGTTTCCCAACACTGAGTTCGTATTTGATTTGGAACTACCTATTGATTTTATACCTGTATGTTCAGATGCCGAAGTCGAATGTTTCGAAATACTACCAATCACGGAATGTTTAAGGAAAATTCTTTCTCAGGATTATAAGACAACGAATGCCCCTGTTGTTTTAGACTTTTTAGTGAGACATGGCGTAGTAACTCCAGAGAATGGTATAAAATTTTAGTACATCTACAATTTATTTAAAAATAACTTTGACATAATAAAGGTGATTCTAGACATACGATAGACATCGACCTGTAATTATTGAAACCAGTAATTAACGATCATAGTTCAGGTAATAATTTTCCTTTTTTCGAATGGTATCTTAAAAGGAAATTAGTTTTCTAAGGAAACATTCTTAGACATATTTTTCTTTAACTTTTTGTTTCGTATTTATCTATATGGAGTCGCTCACTGAAGAATGTCAACGTTGTTTTTGGCCAATCTTTTTTTATCAGTAGAATCTTGATCAAAAAGTAAACTTATTTTTCAGAGCCTGATTATATAAAGATCATTGAACTGCTTCACGTCCCATTGCAAACCATTTACTGGCATCGCAACAAAATCAAAGAAAATGGATTTGGAGCGAACGAAATTCAAGGTTCACAGTAGGTTTAATTTTTAATTTTTATATAAGTTTTAGTAAAATCTCGAAATGCATTTTCTAGAACTAATTTTCATTCTTTGTTTTCTGTTACGTTATTAGAAGAATATCTATATTAAAAAAAAAAATAATAAATAGATTTTTCAGATTACATTGCACCAGCCAGTTTTTATCTTTCGTGAAAATTATGTCTTTGTAATAAAAATTACGTGTTAACATCCAAAACAAATTATAACGCCTTAAGCTTAAACGTAAATAATCGAAATTTTATTAGATGATAGTGGATCGTTTGATAAAATGCTACTTACGTAAGTTAAGAATTCTTGCATGAAATTTTGCCGTAAAAAAATTGTTACAATTTGTCTACTTACTTTTCCTTTAAATGTTTTTTTCATTATTTTTTAAAAGGCTTCATATCTAGTCTCTACTGTTTGGAACTAATGTAACCATTTATACTTGATGTAGAAATAGGTTTGTTTTAACCTTACAACCGCTTAAATTAATATGAAATTTTAATATGCAGGGTGAATAGTAGTAATAGGTCGTCTGACAAATTGAACAATTAAATTCAATGTTAATAAATCGATTTTAAATTATCCAGTGTGGAATACTTAAGGCTCATTTGTTTCTATATAAAGTCGCCCTGTATAAGTAAATTATTTAAATCTTAAAAAAAATAAACGTTGCTATTGAGGTAATTATTAAAAGTCTTTTACTGAAACAATAAATTTAATACAACTTCCCATAGAATTGATATTTGGGCACTTTGCTCTTCATCTATGTCAATTTTCCACAAGAGGACATCAGTGGACGTCATGGTCACATAATCTAATTAAAATTTAAAATAACAATGGCACACATGTATTTCTAAAGTGACACAAATCACAAAATGAATATGAAGGAAATATTTATGTTTCAAACATAAAGATATGAAGTGAGCTAAACAAAAAAGAAACAATTAAATACCCAACTAATGACTGTTTCAAAAACAATAGATATTAGAAATCTTAATTGGTTATTATAGTTGTTTAGTCGAGGGCTATTTATTGAATTCTACATCATAATTACTCAAAGCTATATATTGTTTATTATTATTATATTAGAAATCCGGGTGTGGTCTAATTGTAGTTACTTATCCTCTATATACGAGGGTGATTTAAATAATTTTCCACTTAACAAAGAAAATAGTATAGAAGGAAAATATTTTTTCTTTCGATTCTCCTCTAAAGCCGATCTCTTTCTTTCATTAACTGGCTTGATCTTTTACATCATTAATAGTGTGAGTTTTACATCAGTAATGAATTGTAATTGTTATTTCACTAACAAACCAGGCAGAATTGAGATGTGAACCACCCATATTTATGAGTTAGTGCAAAAAGGCTTAAGAATCATACCTGATATAGTTCTATTCCAGCCA
The DNA here is from genome assembly GCA_013372445.1 of Hypothenemus hampei. Taxonomy (NCBI): domain Eukaryota; kingdom Metazoa; phylum Arthropoda; class Insecta; order Coleoptera; family Curculionidae; genus Hypothenemus; species Hypothenemus hampei. The sequence continues at coordinate 310,972 of JABRWK010000093.1, read as the reverse complement.
CTTTTTCTTCGATTAATAAGAGCTTACTAATATTCCATAAAACCTTGAATTCAGGATAGTTGCTAATTTTGGTCGTTATTAAGTGATAACTTTAAATTGACCGATGTTAACAATGGAGAAGTTTCCTAATATAGTTTCTCTCTCTTTGGATATGTAATCTTAAATTAAAATATTTTTAAAATAACAATAAGAGGAGATCCAAAAAAACCTGACTTACACAGGAAAAAGTTACTTGACGGTATGGTGCTAAATTTGAAAAGATTGTTGTTGGTTATACTATTATTTAGACTAAATTAAGGTTCTAATTTAATTTTCTCTTTTATCAAAAACAATTTTAATAATTTTACAGCTTCAGAATCTTTAACTCTTCTTATTGTTAGTTGCTACCTAGCACAGTTCTTTCAAGCGCCCTCAGTTAATCCTCTCTCATCTGTGACTTGATTCCTAGTTTCCATGTAACTTTAGGTCTTCTGGTTTAACATACTTTGGGCTTCATTCCATTAAAAAAATTAAATTATTAAAACTGATTTGTTATTTCCCACCTTTAAACATTGCGCTGTGAAGATGGAATGTATCAACGGAGGATGAAGCAGACTACAAATCTAACTCAACTGGTTCTGAGAGCGGAACACTCCGAACAGGGAAGATTGGTTTCTTGAGTTGTAAATGGCAACGTTGAAGTAAAGTTACCTGGTCCTCTAAGTTGGGTATTATAACAATGAACAAGCACATTAGGATACCAAAAACATTTAATTTGAAAATAGTATTTTTAGTAATCACTTCATTTTTTAGTTGTGTCCAAATCAGTGCTGTAGGATTTAATTCGGAATGATAAGGCGGCAACCTCAGTACGAGCTTGTTTTCATTTTTTGTTAATTCGTCTGTAACATATGAAATGGTCTTATGTTGACGAATTAAAAGTAACAATTTAGCACGAACCATGTCCATTCGAAAGTCAATGTTTTTTGAACTTAACCATTGCTGCATATTAACTTTTCCAGAACACTTGCAATTTCCCCTACAATGTACACGGTGCTTTTGCTGTGGAGTCATCTGTTAGAATTTTTCTTACATTTTTTCAAAGTATCAATTAGATCGCGAGATCTAGAATTAAACTTGCTTCACTAGTTTTTTAAATTTCAAGCTGTTTTAATCCTTAATTTCGTTTTCTCAGATCGATAGATCACAAAAATAATTGGCTCCATTAGCCACCGAAGAAACTTGAACGAAGCTCATCAACAGTGTGCAACAAGTGTAATCAATATTATACAGTTGAAATAAGAGGTTTGTTCCCAATCGCCTCCAAACTAGTCAGCAACTAATCAGCGCCTTTCTGATTGGTCAAAAACAGTTTGCAAAATAGTTTTGACCAATCAGCATGACGGTTGAATAGTTGCTGACTAGTTTGGGGACGATTGGGAACAACACTAAGATTTATTTTAAATTTCATGTGAATAACTGGTTGTTATCGGCACCTAAAACACAATCAGGAAATAGGGAGGGGAAAAATAATCGGTTCTGTATGTGTACTGAACTAGTTACTTTTTTATACCGGTTTCTAATTGTTTTTTAGGTGCCGTTGAAGAGTTAGTTATTTATTTGAAATTTAAAATAAGTCTTATTATTCCAATTGAATAATGTCGATTGTACTGCTGATGAACTTCGTTCAAATTTCTTCAGTAGTTGATGGCACCAAGATAATTATTTTTGTGGTCTAACAATTTAGGAAAACGAAATTAGGATGTCCAACAGTATAAAATTTTAAATCCTTGTCCATCCAAGAAAGGAGGTACTATACCTAGGGTAAGTACTACGTACTTATTTTAATAGGACAATACTTTCATTTGAGGTACCGTCCTAGAGCTCTTAAAAGTTTTATGCAGTACACCTATTTAGCTATTTTAGTACATTTGTACTTCTTTTTTTTAAGGAGTAAAAATTGTCCAATATTAATTTGCTATTACTTCAATATATTTATATATTCGGTCCTATTAGTAAGTACATACATTTTGTCAGAAGCGTCAAAGTCGCTGAAGTGTTTCATATCTCTTTGATGTATGCATCGTCACCGCTTACATCAAAAAGACATCTCCTCGCCGCAGGATATTCACCTATAACAGGGCTACAATTGAAAAAAAAATCATCAAAATTCTACCAGCGGTTGGGAAGTATTATAATCTTAAAAAAATAACAATTTTAGTAATATCCTTAACTTATGTGGAGCAATTTACATTACAGCAGGTTTGTTCTAGCAACGATTTCGAAACTAGTTGAAACGCATTGAGTTTGCGCATATGATAATACGCGTTCCAGCAAAGTACATCCAGGATTAAAATAATCCGTAATATGTTCTAGCGTTAAAAAATTTCTTGTCAAACTAGTTGAAACCAGTGAAAACAGTCAGGAGAAATTCGTAAGAATTTTCCGTTTGTGACATGCGCAGTAATACATACGTTGAACAATTGACATTTATTTCGTTTAACTTCATATCGCGAGATTGTGTTTTGTTAATAGTTAGTTTTTATAGGTATACATATGTACCAAAAGCCTTTATTTTGTAGTGATTGTTAAAATAAAAAAAAGTTCTTTCAATTGATTAAAATTTAGATATCAGGTAAGCACATTTCGTTCTTGTAATTTTGAGAAAAAATGCCTTCATGAATTTCACAGAACGTGTATTACATACAACATTTACAGCACATTTTGACATGTTACAGTTGATACACGGTTACGATTTGCGAAATAGGCGTTCTAGTAGAAAAATATCCAAAACCGTTTGTTATGAAACTTGAGACCACACATGCGTAGTTGTTCAATCCCCTAAACTAGCTTTAAACGGTGAGAAAGTTGATGCTAGAACAAACCTTATATTTTTGTGTATTTATTTGGCGTTTTTTTTTTGGGTTTTGTGACATTCCCGCTAAATGTATTCCAATTAGTGATAACTATTCAATTGTTGAATAATATATCTAATGAACAATGTTAATCCGTACCGATTTGAGCTTAAAGTTACCAAAGTGGTCCAAAAACCTTCTCCCATTTTAATCCAATGAATGTCGTGTAGTATATGCGCCAGGAAAGCGATTAGGAAACAGTTGTTTCCGAAACAAGGACATGGGTAAAAGATGTGAAAACTACCGAAATACAGTACAACCCTGCTAATCCGAATCATTTCGGGGAGAGGGGAATCGGATTATCGAAATTTCGGATTACCGGAATTCGTCAAAAAATGTTAAAATCTCACTGTTTGCTATGAAAAAACAAAATTTATTATTTAAAACATTAAACAAAAATTAAATATGACATATAAAAATAACAACACAACAATAATAAACATAAAAGTGAAAAAATTATTTAAAATATTCGGTGATGGTGTGTTGTCTCACCTTCTTAAGCCGCAAAAGAACTGCTTTTTCTCGTAAATTTTGCACAACTAGCTGGTCACTGGAAGACATTTGATTTTCGACAGCCCATTGCAAAACCTTACTGAGACAATTAATAGCTTCTTGATTAGAAACGGAAGGTAATTGCAGGTCATCTTCGGAATCAGTTTGTACACCATCATTTGTGCTTTCTTTCGCAGCAGCTATCAAATCTTCGTCGGAGAAAATGATGTCGTTTCTTTCCTCTTTGTTCAAAGCCCATTCATTTACCTCGTCTTGTGATAATTTTTCGCCGCTTATGGTTAATTGTCGTATTCCATATCGTTTTTGAAATCTGTGTAGCCATCCTTGACTTCCTACAAAATCATCGCGTCCCGTTATATTTCTATAGAAATATTTTGCCTTTTCTCGTAAGATTTCGCCAGAAATAGGAGTTCCCTTTGATCTCTGTTGTAAGAACCAAGAATGTAACGCTTCCTCTACTTCGGGGTTCCATGCTTTCTTTAAAGTAGATCTCTCTGTGCTTTTACTTGTTGATGGCTGTTGCAATGTGTAATCCAAAATTTCTTGTCTCTTCTTCTTGATATCCGAAATGGTCGACTTTCCGACATCATATCGAGCCGCCAATTGTGTCAGAGACTGTCCACTGTCGAGATTTTTAAGAAGTTCTTGCTTCTCTTTTAAGCTTAGGGTGTGATGCTTGCGCTTCGACATTGTGCGAGGTTCAAACAAAGTCAACTGATTACAACGAACACAGCCTATAATATATATAGTCCCCCTTGAAAATTCGCGAATTTTCGCGATAATTCATATTCTCCAAAAAAAAAATTCTTTAAGCGATTTACCGACACAACAAAGAAAATGCCGGCATTAAAAAAACAGAAAATCTTTTGATGCACTTTCCGACACCAAGCAACTTAAATCCCGACACTCGCGGCACCGCGACGGTCAGTTTTTTTAGATGTCGGTATTTTCATTTATATTAAGTGTCGGCAAATATATCAAAGAAATGTTTTTTTCAGAAAAATGAATTATTGTTGGCGGAAACTATTCTGTGCAACAAGACAATACTAAAATAAATTCGTTCGGATTACCGGGGAAAATGTCCTTTGGTCATTCGGTTTATCGAGGTTTGAATTTCATTCGGATTAGCGGGGTTCGGATTAGCGGGGTTGCACTGTACCTATATCAATTTCGCCGCGGCTTCCCCTCCCTTTCCTAGTAGGCTGAACTGGCTGAACGGCGGGTCGCGTTATGCATTCCGAACCCTCAATTAATATTATTTTATTGTTTTTTTTTTAATTTTATGCATGTTTTGAAGAGTAATTCTAGATTAATACATGTTTGGGACAGTTTGGATATGTTGATAATCGATTGAATAAAACAAAGAACTCGTTTTTAATAAAATATATTTTTAAATGTAACATAAAATAGAAAAACGATTTTTTATATTATCTACAACCTAAAAACCTAACGATTAAAATGTTAAAAATTTGTAAAAACGATTACAAGAAAAGTAATCTACTCACATATGATTTGGCCGTTCGGGGCCAATTCATTTACAAAAACAAAAATACCCAAACAATTTAAAATTTTAATACATACAGAATCTCACTAAAGCCACAATTTATAATGGAAACATTACAAATAACATTACTTTTCCAGTCATCAAATATGTATTTTCTCTATTGAAACTTTGGTAAAGATATATATTATGTATTTTAATATTGTAAAAAGATTTATTTGTAATATGTGTGGTAAGAATATGTTAAAACACATTTAAATAGTAAACTACAAGCAACGGCAAAAATTTACAAAATACTTACTGTAAAAAATGCTTAAATTAAAATACTTTTTGATAAAAAAAAGTATTTGTAAGGCTGCAAAAATTGTAAAAGAGCACATTCTAGTTTTATTTGTACTACTCGTAAGTGATTTAGTTGCCATTTTCTTCAATAAAGCTTCATATAAGAAATATCACTTTATAACACTAGTGTTATAATAATACAATAATAATTACTAAAAAAAACGCAAATAATAATAACAGCACTAACAACTAGTGTCAAAAGGTAATACATGAATGCCTGGAAAAAGGGACCTATACTTCATTACATGTAACAGAACGTAGGTCCTTCTTTCAGTCACCCATTCAATTATCGATTCTAAAAAAACTGCCAATTGTTGTCATTTCCGTATTAGAGATCTTACTTTATTAACGCACCTATTCATAAAACTTTTTCTATTTTTCGCTTCGTTACTGTCACTACTACTGTCATTAGATACCTTGTCTAACGCCGAATGATCATCGACCATTTCCCAAATATCGTCAACACTTTTCGTTTTAAGTCTATTCAAATCGGAAGCCGTTTGCTCCGCTATAGATACAGTTTGTGTAGGGCAGTCTTGATCCTGATAACGTTCAGCTACCACCATTGCTTCATCGGACGGACTGGGTTCCAGGGTTTCCTTTTTTTCGTTTTCTGCAGCTGCTGTTGCCAGTTTCGTTGTCGGTTCGGAATCGAGAAGACCGTCTAAACTACGAGATCGATTCGGGAGAACAACTGTGGCATTTGTAACGATGGCAAGAGACGACATTGGAGTAGTGGTTGAACCACGTCGCCTGGTTGGGTATTGGGGAGGCAAACCCCGATGGCCAGTTTTCGGATTGATTATCCAGTTGCGGGACGGGCTGCCTGCTTTGAAGTACCTAAAATTAGGAACTGAAATGTTTTTAATTAGTTCGAAAATTGGATGGCAAACAATAATTAATAATGGCTTTCGATTTATTATTATATGAGAATCATATTTCAAGCGAGAAATAATGCAAGACGAAAAATAAGCTTAGAAGCTTAGTAGAAAAGTTGTAAGTGCTGCCATTACTCTATGTACTGAATTCCAAAAAATACTAACCTTGGCAAAGGAATAGGATTATTAACCGAGGCTGTGGGACCATCTAGTCAATCCCTCAACCCCACACTCCCATTTATGTCTTTATCGGATCCCTTGCCACTGCCAGAATCATTGCTATGCATCCTTTGGTAACTAGGCGGCTGCCTGACCAAATTCGGATTCGAGGGTGTTCCCGGAGTGATATCGCCTTTATTGAGGCCCACTCTCATGAGACTACCTTCATTACTTCGAGTATTTAGTTCACCACGCATGAACCTAAAAAAGACAATGTTAAAATCTTTAGTTTTAAATACTCACAATCAATGTATTTTAATAGACAAAGAGTTCAAACAGAATTCGAACTTTGAAAGCTTTACATTAAGGCAGAAGGCTTTTATTGCCGCTAAAATTGATCCACACTTAAATGAGATGATCTAAAAAGTCAGTTTTCAGGTACAATAATATCGTCAAAAAGGATTATAACCTTGATCGAATTAAAATTTTAAACGTATCTGAATTAGTTAAGGACCAAAACCTGAAAAGTGAAAAACCAAAACCACAGCATTTAAGATGAGATAATTGTCGAGATATTAATTTCTTATTTTGTTTTAGGCACAATATGTATACTCAGTATCCCTAAATTCTTGAGAAAATTCGATGAAAAGTCAGAAGTATGTCTTTTGGAAAGATACTCATATACATCATGTCATAATAACATAAATATTTAATATATTTTATGTCTCTGAAGCACATAACAAATGAATTTACAAATAATACTATTTTATTGTGCCGCTAAATGAAAAATACACGTAGTATTACAAGCAGAATGGAATAGTAATACGAAAAAAATGGGATTTACATTTAAAAAAATCTACTTTGAAGTCATAACTGTATTTGGAATTATTGAGTAAATGTCAGAAAATGTAGTACTTTTAATCTATGTATGAATGTTTATTCCAAGAAAAACATATTTGATTTTGTGCAAGGCTTTAGGGATGCGGCATTATTTTTTTTTCTAAAAGTACCTATGACAAAATTTGAATTTTGTTTAATAGAAATTTAAATATAAAATACTCAGTTATTTGGTTAAATAAGCTGCCAATTTGTTAATTAGAACGATGAACAAGTAAATTTAAGATTAGTAATTTTCATAAATTTTTAAAACAATTGATTAGTATTGAGTAATTAGCAATGAATTAGAACATAAAGCCATTCATTTCCACGTACAAATTGCCAATAAACATTTTTAGAAAAATAAATTTTTCGATAAAGTGAACTTTGAAATTTCCTTCAGCCCTTCCGGTAACAATTTCGAAAAAAAAACATATATTTTCTTAGTGTTAATATGTGTGTGAAAATTGTGTGGTTCAAATTAGAAAATTTACCTTACCTCAACCGTATACGTGAGTTGTGTGCAGCATGCAAAACACCAGAATAATGTGTGAGATTATATTTTTCAAACAGTATCTTTGATAAGGAACTTGCTCCTCCTAATTTGCATTTTTTAGTTATTTTCTAGTTACTTTTTGAATGGCTGAAGTTTATTACGGATGATTTCTTAATAAATATAAAAGTACTCACATTAAATCAGTACATTTCGACGCGGAATTAATTAGAAATTTGTTAATTTACAGAAATGTTCGTGTCAATGACAATGGCGAATCAATATCTCCGTGTCAGATTTCGGCGGATTCTTCTACAAAATTTAAATAGGCGTTACAATTTCTATATAAAACAGGACGTCCTGCAATGTCAAATAGTAACTATTTACAAGACGTCCTGTAGAGGATCTTAATTAATAAGAAGAAGCAGTTGTTTCTTAAAAGTGTCCTCTATATGCAAAACCTAACAGCCAAATGTTTAGAAAAATACAATCTTTTGTTTTTAAAAAATTTACAGGAAACTTTCCCGTAATATGATTTCACATTCTTGCGAGATTCGAAAACTACGAAATCCCACGTATATCACGAAAACCTTAAAGACGGTTACGTAGCGGTAATAAAACTGACTCTAAATATCTAAAAATTTTATTAATATTTTCCTTTTTACTTCATTTGTTATGGTCAATACGGTTAAAAGTGAAAAACAGTTCTCTCTTAGTTTGGATGCATAGTGGTCGATTCAAGTTTCATTGGCTATAATGAAACGCCGAAGAAATTTTCACGCCTAAATAAAGTAAACATTCTTGAGAAATATTTAACCTAAAGTATGATACACATTTTCGCGGACCTGAATATAATTAAAATAATATAATCGTATCTGTATCAAATGTACATTTGATAGGCACTCAAAGGAAATGTGCAAAATAATACTTGAATGTAGCGAAGAAGAAGCCTGCTAATAAAATAACGTTAGTGTACCATCCGATTGACATTAAAAAAAAGCTGTGGTACCAAATAGAAGAAAAATTGAGAATTGATCCATAAAAAACAAGTGCTGATTAGTAACGTAGGAGTCACACTTTTGTCAGATTTAGGTAATCAAAGTTACAAAAAATAGGAGAAATTCATAAATTTGCTTTTGATTTTTATGCTTTTAATAATTTTTCTGAACATTCAGCAAATAGGACTCGTAGTAAGTACTTTACAAACAACCATTTATACAGTATTAAATTCTATAGGAGTTAATATGTTAACAGAAAATTATGCGTCAGTATTTGGTTATGTTACTCCAGTTAAAAACCTGCAAAAACATGTTAGAATTACTAAAGAAGAAAGGAAAAATTTGTTAATTGTTTCAGTAACACTCCAATTTATACCTTAGATTTCATAGTAATAAATTAACTACAATTTTATGGGAGTCTCTACTAAAAAAAATTCTAAAAAGTTGCTAACAACATGGTCCTTACCGTTCCAGTTTGTCCACACACGCATCCTGGTAGTCGTGAATCCATCTCACAGCATTAAAATGACATACCTGTCTCATGTCTTCAGGCAGTTCATCAGGCTCGGGGAATGTGAAATTGTCCGCAATAATTGGAATTATATTGCAATTTGCTGAAAGGGCTGCAACAATCTCCTGAAAATTCATATAATATTTAACAAAATCGTGTATGCTTTTTGTCATTCAAGCCTCTTACCCTATGAACCCAGTCTTTTTTCTCATGATCGTGTTTACATCTATCAAGTGCCGTGGAAGATAACACCAATAGAAAATGTTTCGCTTTATGGATGCTTTGCAACAGATTATTGTCGAACTTTCCAGCTTCCAGTCTTTCAACGTCAATGAAAACACTGAAGCCCCTTAGTTGAAGATGGACTTTCAATAAGCTGGCCAATTGCGATCCAGTTGATCTTCTATAGCTAACGAACACGTCTAAGGACTTGTCTGGACTATCGTCGTCCAATTCACTGCTTATCCTATTTTCCAATTGTCGGATACCTTCCATTATTCGGAAGCGGTGAATGGAGTTTGTAATGCCGCATTCGTGCAATAATTGATCTTCAGAAATATTTCTTAAGGCATCCTGTGTCTCGATGCCAGCATTGAGCAGGCTATAGGTGTAAGTGCAAAATTCTGGTCCCAACGACTGAAGGAAATTATTGATGTTTGCCGAATCTCTTGAAGTGTAGTCGGCCATTCTTTTCAACTTTTGTAGCTCCCTGGTGAATCTGAAAATTTTTATTGAAAATAAATCGGAAATGATACTATGAAACTACTTGGAGCATACCTTTTTCTTTTAATTCCATTCGTCAATCCAATATCTTCTTTCAAATTCTCTTCAGTCAGTTGTAAAAGTAAATCTCCATCTACTCTGCTCTCCACAAAACTAGGAACGACTTCAGTGAACCCAATCTGCTTAACCCATTCTTCCACATCTTCTGTAGACCACAACGGTACTTGTTGGCTCAATTTATGAGGCACCTCTTCTCCAATAAACCGTAGAGCTTGAGCTGCATATTTTGAGGCTACAGCATTTGGACAACTGGCTACTTTTTTCAAAGCGTCAATAGCACCGATCTCTTGGAATATAAATGTGTTTTGTTGTTGTTTCTTTATGCCTGCTTCCATACAAAAATGAAATGCAGCCAGATTTCTAGCTTCTTCTCGTTTCGAACTTAAAACGGGTACCAAATGTTTAAGCCAAGTTTTACTTTGGCCATGGGCATGAGCTAGATTCGATTTGGCGAATTCGGACGGATTATGTGAAGTGACAAAGGGTTCGACCAAGTCAAGGGTACCTGACTGAATTACGTCAGCTTCAATTTCAGCGTTAGCTACCAATACCGTAATCGCTAGGCAAGCGTAGTATTTTATGTTGTCGTCGTTATGAAAGGCCAAAGGGAAAAGCCACATTGGTACTTTCCGTTTAATCATAGCTTCTTGATTCTCAGCACCGCCATAGAGACTGAGATTAGCCAACGCTCCAGCGCAATGGCGTAGAGTTTCTACATCACTTTTTCTACATTCGAATAATAAGGCATCCAAACCACCTAATCTAACTACGTCACTACATGTTTCCTCGCTATGTTTAAAAAGATGTTCCAGAATTCCAGTTCCCACTCGTGAATGTTCTACTGAATTTGTATGTTTGGTACAAACGCATGCTACATTGACAACTTTATCCAGACCATGCTCAACTACATGAGCTCGATTTTCAGTGGTAAGGCACTGTTCCAAAAGTTTGGCGCTATTAAATTGTAAGTCTTCTTCGCTTTTCGTACAGTTGCTCATAATAATATCCAAACCACCGCATTTTCTAAGAGCATTACAAAGACTGTAGCCTAATTCGTGACCATAAGCAGGCACTGCCCAAGCTTTACGAATTACATCATTGATTTTATTGAGAATTTGTGGAGCCTTTGCAAGCTGTTCCTGATTCTGGATTATTTTAATTGAAGTATCCAAATACGCCGTGTATTTCCCTATAACCTTTTCTACCTCTATATACGGGGATTTAGCAGAAAGCTGTTCTAAATCATCGAAAGTTATCGCCAAAATTTCATCTTCTGGATTTCCATTCATCAAGGACTGGAACTACAATAAAAGTTACGTTAAATTATGTAAGTAGAGGAAATTGACAATAATCATACATGGGCCAACATTTTGGCTTCTGACGAGGAAATTCCTTGACTGGAAGTGGAATACATGGCCCTACTTGAAGACCTACTGTGCTCTTGATTGTAAATTCCACTAGACGTTACTGTTTGTCTATGTTGCTGAGATTCCGTGGCTGATTTCTCTGTGCTGAACTTGTCACTGGTCAATTTCATATTGGTGTGAGCCAGATTTTTAGATTCTTGTTGGCTGATGTCGCCTGCCTTCAAACTTCTCGCCTCCTAGAAATATTAAATTCAAATTTTAATTAGCTGTAATTGCGTGTTAGTGTTTCGATAAAAATTCCTGCCATCAGGGTTCAAGTAAACAAGAGATAAATTTACAAAAATGCCTCTAAATTTGATTGTTTTAATTAGACGAGACTTTCTAATATTATATCTCCATGTTTCTAAAGAACTGCATATTTAGATTCTGGATGAACAACAGAATTTGTTGTAATTGGATTTTTGCCCGTTGGCACTTATCACTCAAGTTTGATATGACTAACACCTTATTTTTAATGATGCTCTAAACCGACCCTTTCGAAACTCCTTAAATTTTTACATTTTTTACTAAAAATTTAGCGATTATTATTAAAAAATTTACACTTTTTCGTGGTGCCAAATGAACGTTGAGCCTCGAAGGAGTTTTCACTTTGGACACTAAAATAGGAACTGGATCCTCATTAAAATCCATACTTTTGAATGCGCCTCTCTTAACAGGCCACGGCACGGACGTGTTTGCACTGACCGACATTGATGCACACTTAATGTATCACTGTCAATGGATGACATCAAAATTTTTAAAGATTTTTCCAGACAATCTGTACGATCAGAATTCGTTTATTCGACTGAATGTGGTGTGCATAATACGCACTCGTAGAAATGTAAAAATACGTTTGGATTATAGCCAAACTGAATGATGATGTCTTTATAGTTCTATTGTAAAAAAAAACTTTAAGTATACAATATACGTATATAGGGTGATTATGTTCTTTTGTACAATTGTCACTGAAGAAATTTTCTCATTTGGGACTCCCCCAAACGATTAAGCCCTTGTGTGCCATATATGATAATCGGAATGGCCAATATACTATTCTGTCGCTTAAAAATCGGCGTTGTAAATAATTTATGTTCGAGCTCGAATTGCTCAGCTATAATGAGGTGGACTTCCATTGAGTTGGAACCACATGTTAATTCGATTTCGTTTTTCTTGAATTATGCGGCAAATCGAGTCCATAACAGTTAATAATTGATTTTCCTCTAAATAATTGACAGTCATTCATCAAAATATTTTTCAACAATCAATTAAACGAAAAAATCGTGAAAACTACAAATCAAAATAGAAAAAAGAAATTTTTAACGCACCTTAATTAATCTCCGCCCCAACCACCATGTATGATTGGCTCGTGGGAGAACTGCAAAAGCCGATCGTTTGCAACCATGCTGATTGTTAGTTATTACTTGATTATGTCCGTTAATTGGCGTTAAATACTTGACACTATTTCTTAATAACCCTATATGGCTGTGCCGCATAGTTCACTGGCAAATACCGACTAAAGTTTGATCATATCGGTCTGGCGCCGCTTGTAGCTAAGCGACCACATTGATTTTTCCGTGTACAAGATTATGGGGAAAAATCTCCATTGTTTTATGGAAAATCAATTGTTTATATTAACCGAAAATTAAATGGATAATTAAGAGCTTAAATCCATATTTTTTGCTCGATTCGTTATCTAAGCATACCATTTAATTGCAAAATAATTGCATTCGACTTTGTTGCAGACACAAAAAAAAAGTAATAATTTATTTATCTCGCAATTTTGCATAAATATTATGTTTATTTACGAATGATTTCCATTAAGTTATTAACATATGGTTGTGGGTGTAGTAATGTGATGTTAAACGGATGTATCCATTTAATCGGGACCCTAGTTCGTTCAAAATACGTCACAAACTGAAATGGCACCTTTAAAAACGTTACGAAACAATCTTGAAAACAAGAAAATTATTTGTTCTATCCATTCTTCATTATATCCCCTCGTTCGTTTTGTAAATGCTGAAAAACCTGCAAAAAACCTATCCTTTGATCATTGCCTGTGATTCTAGGGGATATCGTGCAATAATTGAACGATAACTTTCATTCAACAATTTCATTATGGAAAATACAAAATCAACTTTGATTTCAGGACACGATTTCCTAGCACAGATCGTTGAGAATCAACAACAGAAATTATCCAGTCTTTGTTATTCCATTCATTTCCCTACATTTGTTATAGTGACATTCATAAATTATTGTATTGTAACTTCATTCTACGATGAATATCAATCAGTTTCACTCCTTCACTGCACAAAAAACGAATAACGGAACACTTTTTACAGGCAATGATTTTAAATAGGAACATAACCAGTAAGATTGGCAGCGAGAAAGTGTACTTTCCCTGTGGCACACCGATCTCAACTGTATGGAGCATGCCTGGAATCGGTTACAAAAAGCATTAGATGCTTATGAAAAATGATCACAAACTCTTCTCCAATTCATGCAGCTACTATCTTNATTAGCCAACGCTCCAGCGCAATGGCGTAGAGTTTCTACATCACTTTTTCTACATTCGAATAATAAGGCATCCAAACCACCTAATCTAACTACGTCACTACATGTTTCCTCGCTATGTTTAAAAAGATGTTCCAGAATTCCAGTTCCCACTCGTGAATGTTCTACTGAATTTGTATGTTTGGTACAAACGCATGCTACATTGACAACTTTATCCAGACCATGCTCAACTACATGAGCTCGATTTTCAGTGGTAAGGCACTGTTCCAAAAGTTTGGCGCTATTAAATTGTAAGTCTTCTTCGCTTTTCGTACAGTTGCTCATAATAATATCCAAACCACCGCATTTTCTAAGAGCATTACAAAGACTGTAGCCTAATTCGTGACCATAAGCAGGCACTGCCCAAGCTTTACGAATTACATCATTGATTTTATTGAGAATTTGTGGAGCCTTTGCAAGCTGTTCCTGATTCTGGATTATTTTAATTGAAGTATCCAAATACGCCGTGTATTTCCCTATAACCTTTTCTACCTCTATATACGGGGATTTAGCAGAAAGCTGTTCTAAATCATCGAAAGTTATCGCCAAAATTTCATCTTCTGGATTTCCATTCATCAAGGACTGGAACTACAATAAAAGTTACGTTAAATTATGTAAGTAGAGGAAATTGACAATAATCATACATGGGCCAACATTTTGGCTTCTGACGAGGAAATTCCTTGACTGGAAGTGGAATACATGGCCCTACTTGAAGACCTACTGTGCTCTTGATTGTAAATTCCACTAGACGTTACTGTTTGTCTATGTTGCTGAGATTCCGTGGCTGATTTCTCTGTGCTGAACTTGTCACTGGTCAATTTCATATTGGTGTGAGCCAGATTTTTAGATTCTTGTTGGCTGATGTCGCCTGCCTTCAAACTTCTCGCCTCCTAGAAATATTAAATTCAAATTTTAATTAGCTGTAATTGCGTGTTAGTGTTTCGATAAAAATTCCTGCCATCAGGGTTCAAGTAAACAAGAGATAAATTTACAAAAATGCCTCTAAATTTGATTGTTTTAATTAGACGAGACTTTCTAATATTATATCTCCATGTTTCTAAAGAACTGCATATTTAGATTCTGGATGAACAACAGAATTTGTTGTAATTGGATTTTTGCCCGTTGGCACTTATCACTCAAGTTTGATATGACTAACACCTTATTTTTAATGATGCTCTAAACCGACCCTTTCGAAACTCCTTAAATTTTTACATTTTTTACTAAAAATTTAGCGATTATTATTAAAAAATTTACACTTTTTCGTGGTGCCAAATGAACGTTGAGCCTCGAAGGAGTTTTCACTTTGGACACTAAAATAGGAACTGGATCCTCATTAAAATCCATACTTTTGAATGCGCCTCTCTTAACAGGCCACGGCACGGACGTGTTTGCACTGACCGACATTGATGCACACTTAATGTATCACTGTCAATGGATGACATCAAAATTTTTAAAGATTTTTCCAGACAATCTGTACGATCAGAATTCGTTTATTCGACTGAATGTGGTGTGCATAATACGCACTCGTAGAAATGTAAAAATACGTTTGGATTATAGCCAAACTGAATGATGATGTCTTTATAGTTCTATTGTAAAAAAAAAACTTTAAGTATACAATATACGTATATAGGGTGATTATGTTCTTTTGTACAATTGTCACTGAAGAAATTTTCTCATTTGGGACTCCCCCAAACGATTAAGCCCTTGTGTGCCATATATGATAATCGGAATGGCCAATATACTATTCTGTCGCTTAAAAATCGGCGTTGTAAATAATTTATGTTCGAGCTCGAATTGCTCAGCTATAATGAGGTGGACTTCCATTGAGTTGGAACCACATGTTAATTCGATTTCGTTTTTCTTGAATTATGCGGCAAATCGAGTCCATAACAGTTTAATAATTGATTTTCCTCTAAATAATTGACAGTCATTCATCAAAATATTTTTCAACAATCAATTAAACGAAAAAATCGTGAAAACTACAAATCAAAATAGAAAAAAGAAATTTTTAACGCACCTTAATTAATCTCCGCCCCAACCACCATGTATGATTGGCTCGTGGGAGAACTGCAAAAGCCGATCGTTTGCAACCATGCTGATTGTTAGTTATTACTTGATTATGTCCGTTAATTGGCGTTAAATACTTGACACTATTTCTTAATAACCCTATATGGCTGTGCCGCATAGTTCACTGGCAAATACCGACTAAAGTTTGATCATATCGGTCTGGCGCCGCTTGTAGCTAAGCGACCACATTGATTTTTCCGTGTACAAGATTATGGGGAAAAATCTCCATTGTTTTATGGAAAATCAATTGTTTATATTAACCGAAAATTAAATGGATAATTAAGAGCTTAAATCCATATTTTTTGCTCGATTCGTTATCTAAGCATACCATTTAATTGCAAAATAATTGCATTCGACTTTGTTGCAGACACAAAAAAAAAGTAATAATTTATTTATCTCGCAATTTTGCATAAATATTATGTTTATTTACGAATGATTTCCATTAAGTTATTAACATATGGTTGTGGGTGTAGTAATGTGATGTTAAACGGATGTATCCATTTAATCGGGACCCTAGTTCGTTCAAAATACGTCACAAACTGAAATGGCACCTTTAAAAACGTTACGAAACAATCTTGAAAACAAGAAAATTATTTGTTCTATCCATTCTTCATTATATCCCCTCGTTCGTTTTGTAAATGCTGAAAAAACCTGCAAAAAACCTATCCTTTGATCATTGCCTGTGATTCTAGGGGATATCGTGCAATAATTGAACGATAACTTTCATTCAACAATTTCATTATGGAAAATACAAAATCAACTTTGATTTCAGGACACGATTTCCTAGCACAGATCGTTGAGAATCAACAACAGAAATTATCCAGTCTTTGTTATTCCATTCATTTCCCTACATTTGTTATAGTGACATTCATAAATTATTGTATTGTAACTTCATTCTACGATGAATATCAATCAGTTTCACTCCTTCACTGCACAAAAAACGAATAACGGAACACTTTTTACAGGCAATGATTTTAAATAGGAACATAACCAGTAAGATTGGCAGCGAGAAAGTGTACTTTCCCTGTGGCACACCGATCTCAACTGTATGGAGCATGCCTGGAATCGGTTACAAAAAGCATTAGATGCTTATGAAAAATGATCACAAACTCTTCTCCAATTCATGCAGCTACTATCTTAATTTTAAATGCGATTAGGACAAGATGTACTAAGCACACAGAGATGTTGCCCAGTACATCAAGCAATTTTAATGTATGCAACAATTTACTAAAATTACTCTCTGTTTTTAAATAAACAATCCTTTATCATTAATAGTTGAGGAGCAGTTTAATTAATTAAAGCTTTTGACATATATTTATAAAGTTTCTATTTTAATGTGCATTTGAATAATTATATTTTCACGTTTATTATTTGCATACATAATTGGGACGCGCCTCGAAAGGTGTTTCCATGGGCCGGTCCGAATGGCATTGGTCCCGTAACAACAATAATATATTAATAATACCTTTGGGTCAAGGTTTCAATATTAAATATGGGCGTAGTTTTGAAAACGTTTGTTTTTTTTTTGGTCAAAATATTGAATGTGCTTACCTACATCTCCTACTACCCAAACTAACCTATATTCCTTTGAAATAAACATGGAATAATAAGTCTTGTAGGTTGGGTGATTAATAATGGTAAATCTACGGCCATGACCTAAAACGTGCTGTATCGTGATATAACTGACTGTTGCATGCGCTTTTTTCCCCTAAACAATGTAATCTTGAGGATTTATATTTTCAGGAAAGTTGTAAAATGACCCAACTGCACGACAAACACTGTTCCTTTCTTTAAAGATTGTGTCAAGTGTGCTATTTGGTTATTATTATGAAATATGTGATAGTAAACTTCTTCAAGCTCCATCTGTCATGTCTTCGGCATGTTTGTTGAACAAACAAGAACAACTCGAAAGGAAGAACTGTTAAATCATTGAACCTCTCACGCTTTCTGATTAAGAACAACGTTGGACACAAAATAAGTAGCAATGAATAACAAAAATAGGAGACAATCACAAATAACCGAGAACTAAAACGAAAAATGAAAACTCTACATAAACACAACTTTTCCCATTTACTACTAGAGCATGTTAACATCCAGTATACTATCGGTCTTCAAATAGCACACTTTTGTCATTTCATTACTTGATTTTAACATATTTAGCATGACAAAACAGTCATTTAAAATTCCCGATCGTTAATAAAGAAAAGAGCTATGGTATCTACCTGAATGTAATACATTTGCTAACTACATGTTTACTACTATCTTGTTTTGTAGTCTGGAGGGGATTTTGTAATCTGTTTAGTTCTCTGGAAATTTCCAACTGAATAGTGTAGCTACACTCAATTTTTATCATTCCATGATGTTTATTCAAGTTCTTTATTATTCTTGATGAGATCTGAAAATTTCTAATCTTGACGTGTCAGTATCATTTGTAGGCGTGTGTGTATAAGTATATCTTGTCGCCCTTAATTATCATCTAACACGCGAATTTCTGACAATTTTATTTCTAGTAATTTCTTGAAACAGTAAATGTACCGTTAATTTTTTCAGTCAGAACTCAAAATTTTGAGCATTTCTAGCTCGTTCTTATCCGCCTCCATAGTCATATGTTGCTAATCAACATACCGATTTCATAATTGGCTAATGATACTTCGTCACACGTACAACTTAAAGACGAGTCTCTTTTTTAGACAAATTCATATACTGCTTCTCAATTTTTCGCATCCTATTGTAAATCGCCCTGTAGATATTCACTCCACTAATATATTCGCCCGTTTAATTATAAATTTTGTTAAATACAAATTTTTTTTTCGTTCTATTACCAAAACATATGCCGAGGACGTTAAATATTTAGCCCCAATAGTATTTTTTTGATTGTTCAATTGATTTTCACATTCAAACACTTGTATTTTCACTACTTCCCATATAAATATATGTATAACACTAAATCTCAATTATTACTTCACTACTTAAACTGATTTTTCAACTAACTACTCATCTAGTTCACGCAGTTAATAACCAACGCTTACCCGAGTCATATTCATAGTAAGACTTAACATGTAAAATATTCCTAACATTTCTGGAATTATGTCTGTCTTCCTTGCTCTGAAGCCTGTATCGTGATTTCCATGAAATTTTCAATTTTGAAACAGTATAAACATAAAATCCGTTCAAACATAGTAACTCAAAAATAATCTTACCAATGAAAACTCATTAATCGAAATCAAATAAACATCGCACAAATCTTTTCCTTTTTAAATCAACTTTTAATTAGGGACGTGCTAATATCCATATACTATAAGTAGTTTGCGCGTGGGCCGACACGCTCCAACTGCGTACCACACATTTTAAAGCTATTTTTTTATTAACTTTACATTAATATTTTTACATGCCATGTTGAAATGTTCCGGTGCCGTATCCAATAAACCTCGATTCGTATGTCATTTTTTGTTCGCAAAACAAATTTCTAGCTCGTTAATTAATGTTCGTAAACTGAAGGCCTTGAGGCTCGCGATCATTCTAGATAACAGGATGTTTATTACTAGATTGCATCACTATATTGCATCTTGACGGTACTTTTTTTCATTAAAAGCTCTAGCTACTAAACAAAAACTAACTCTGGGGATGTTACTGTCCGTCAATATACGAAACTTTTTTTTTGTAATAAAAGAAGATAAATAAGGAAGAAACAACTGCTTACTTTTGCTTTGATGTGACTTTTTTGTGCGGAAATCCCATCGATTTCTAATCGGGCTTTTGTGGCAGCTGCCGCTTTGTTTTCTTCGTAAGTCATGTCTCCTGTTTGCAGTCTTTTCGATTCAGCCACTTTGGCGGATTCTTTTTCAGCCGTCAAACCATCTTTAATAACCTGCAAAAATAACCAAAAGAACAATTAAAAAAAAGGCGATAAAACAGTTTCTTGGAAATCTCTTTTTCATGTTCAATTTTAATGCTAAATACCATATAAGGAAACCAGAAGATTAACAGGACAGGAGTATTATCTACATTAAACTTTTGTTGCGACCTGTTCTTAATGCTTTGTTGTTTAGGGGACTGCAACAAAGAATGGACCACCATCAAAAACTCCTACGTACTAACAAGAATATAAATAACATCAAAAAACATTGATAAACTGTTAGATTTTAAATAATTTTTTAATCCAGCTACGGATTAAAAATAACTCTTTTGGCAGCTCAGTGCGACTTTCGGGAAAATTTGGATACACAAAAAATTGAATGTTCCAGAATTACTCATAAAATGTGAAAAACTGATGCACAAAAGAGTCATTTAATTTACAGCGCTATAAAAATTTGTTATCCAATAAAATCTTACGATAAAACTAAAGGAAATTGTGTGTATCGCTATTATAAGGGCAAAAGTAATACAAATATAATTAGAAGTCACTTTTCAGGAATCTGAAATTTTGTCCAAATAAATTTTAAAAATGCCGAATAACAGGTATTATTACGAGGAACAACATTAGAAATACGATGTTTTTATGTTTTTCTACAATACATTTCTAACCAACAATGCCGTATGATAAGTACTTACATTTTGAACAATTGCCCTTTATCTCAGAGGTGTTGCAACATTTTTCATCTAAAACATATGATTTGGCACACTCTGCCAAAAATATTCCTCATTTTAAATAATGAGTTGCTCGTTTAAGTGAATCACTTTCTTTTAAATCGAAACCATTTGTTTACTCTTTGGAAATAGATAAACATTGTAGGAAATCAAATTTAGAGAATTGAATAGAAGTCCATAACAAAATATGGTCAGTTTAGGTATACTGATTGTAGACGAATAAACTTCCATGATATCACATTGAAGGACAAAATTCTTTGTTAAATAGAACTATTTATTCTTCAAGTCAGCATCGAGTCAATTCAATATATCAATTTGGTGATTGTTCTTCTCTTCTTCAAATAGTACGTGAAAGTGATACCTCGCTAATTTTAAAAAACGATGGCTATTTTTGGTTTCTCCATCTGAAATCCACTAGTTTCTTATGTTATTTAATCCCTGCTGAACATTGAGAGGTCCATGTTTTGTCACCAGTAACATTTTTGGGAAAATGCCCTTAATATTACAAAGTTTGAAGCAGTAACACAATCGGTCGTCGCATAGTACTTATCATAGAACTCTGGTATAACATATGTTTAATTATCACAAAGCGTAAAAAATCGTATGTTAGCTCTAACAATTTGAAGTTAATTTTCCAGACTAAATAATGTTAACAAAGAATATTAGCTTGAAATGTTCCAGTAAAAAAGGCAATAAATTATTATTAATGTGGGTCAGGCGACAGCACTCTCGCAGTCCTTTCATTACGGTTGGCACCACTGCATTGCGTAATCCAATAATATACTGCACTGCTGACAACAAAACCAAATGAAATACTGGCAGTTGCTTCACTATCCCTCGCAGTAAATTAATCTCAAATCAAGCTGTGATTTTTTTTCGCAATAACTACTAAACACAGCATTTTCTTTCAAATGGGTATTTCATATTTTTTCGTAACCTTGATGGTCAATCGACAATTACCGTTCAATTTCATCCTTTCATCGGAACATTCCACTGAATTGCGGTTCTGTTAATGAATAATTACACTTCAATTAGGTAGTTTACATTCAAATTGACAAGAAAAACATTCAATTAATTGCCGTTTCATAACAATACCTAAATGCATGTGCTATGTCTTACCTTAGTCTTTTTGAAGTTATTGGTAGTTTTTTGTTCGAATTTCATACTTTCAATGGCATTGTTGTTGGGTTGTGGCGATCCCACTTCTGACGGTGCTCTACTGTCATCTGGAAAGGTCACTAGGGGTTCGGAATCTGCCGATATGTACTCATCGTGATCGTCGTCGTTCACCTAAATAAAAAAAAGAGTTTTGTTTAATGGTTTTTTTGTGTGTTTCTTATGCATGCATTGTGATTAGTTCTAATTCAATTTTTTTTTGTTATTTATGAAAAATTGCGACATGAAAATAAGATTTTTGGGATTGATTGGGTATTGTAAATAGAAAAATATAATAAAGAGTGCCACCAAATAAATAAATATGCATTTTTGCTAAATATGTGTAGGTTTTGAAGTGACGAGGAACAGCATTATAAATAGAAAAAGCAAAAACTTGTGTTAATTATACAGGGTGTTTCCTTGGGAATGGGACAAGGCGAAACCCGAGGTAGGTGAGGTCAAAATATGTCGATTGAACCAAACTTGCCTTAGTACAAAAGTTGATAATAACGGAGCTACAGGGTGTCAAAGTTAAAAAAATNCTACACACATGGAAAAAGTCTAGGGATATTTTAAAAACAGTAAAGTTTGAATATTTCTGTGCAAAAATTCTGCTTTATTTTTTTATGTTTAAAAATGTTGATATATTTTCTTTATCTTTATAAGAAAAAATCAAAACAAACGTCGCACAGCCTGCAGAAAAAGAATAATTTATCAAAGTACTCATTTGTAAGATTATTGTAGTACTGCAAAGTGTTCGTTTTGCCGATATTTTTCTTTCTTTTCACAATTATTCTCGTACAATTTTGTTCATTTAATTATGGAAAGATCTCACCTAAGTCGCGATGAAATGTTGAGAGCTATAGGTATGCTAGAAGCTGGTATGCGGCAAATCGATGTTGCCAACGCTATAGGTACTTCGCAAAGTGTAATTTCACGTTTATTCGCGCGTTATCGTGAAACGGGGGCCATATCCGAACGCCACCCTGGACGTCACCGTATTACTACCCGAAATCAAGATCGTTTTTTACAAATGACTGCAAGAAGAATCCCTACCGTAACTGCACCCGAACTGCAAAGACAACTTCAGCAAGCACATGGAATAGCACTTTCTTCGAGAACCGTTATAAACCGATTACATGAAGCCAATTTAAGGTCTCGACGACCATTAAGAGTTCAGCCCTTACGCAGAGGTAATCGCGGAGCTCGTCTAATTTGGGCCCAAGAACATGTCTTGTGGAATAATTTTCAATGGGCTTCAGTTTTGTTCACAGACGAATCCCGTTTTGGAATTCATCCGGACTCAAGACGGGTAAGGATATGGAGACAACCTGGTAACGAAAACAGGTTACAACACGTCCAGGAAGTGCACAGTTTTAGAGGAGGTACCATAATGGTGTGGGGAGGAATCAGTTTTGGTGGTAGAACCGATCTCGTTTTGATAGAAAATTTTTTAAACGCTGTTTCATATAGAAATCAGATACTACAACCTATCGTCCTCCCATATGCCGCAGCTGTTGGTGAAAATTTTATACTAATGCACGACAATGCACGTTGTCATGTTGCTGCTACGGTTTCGGAATTTTTAAATAGTAGTAACTGCAAGCTAAATATGAATCTAAACTGTTAACTTTGCATTAGACTTTTTAGTCATTTTTCAAACATCCAAACGCAATCTTCAATGTTTCTGAATTTATCCCAGTTAGGTAAGTTTTTGTAAAAAAAACAGATCACTTGAGTAAAACGTATTTTTAAAACGTCAAATTGAGACGAATCATAAGTTTGGAACGAGAGTAACTTGGCTTGAATCCAGGACCAATTTCTCACTTTGTACCATTCAAATTTATGAAACTTTGACCACTGATTGCCTTTCAAAAATTCAAAGACAAAAGAAGAAAAGCGAAACTTTAAAATGCCTAAGAAGCAAATAATAAAATAATTAAAAAAAAAATAATAATACCTTAATCGAATATCCAGGAAAAATTTGTCAGTACTCCAAAAAAAAAAGCGTTATTTTTCAGCGAGATTAAAAACTGGTGCAAGAAAATCGAAGAAAACGTGTGAAAAATGAAAAAATGGTTAGTAGGAAAAAAAATTCACGGATTAAGTAGTGTAACCGCGTCGGAATCGGACTGAATCAAAAGTCAGTACTAACTAGAATTTAAAAGCTAGCCCGCATTTGTCATAAAGATATTTTTGTAGATGTGAGTGTTTAACATTTCTTGGACCTTTTATGAAACACTGGCCAATTGCCAAATTGGAAATGTTTAGTAATGAAAGCACTATTGTACTAATCATCTGAGTTAACAATTTACACTTGAAGAAATTAGCAATACGAGGAAGTCTCAAGATGTAATTGGTACTATCAAAGTTTTAATTTAAAATTATTAAAAAAAGGATAATTTCCCATTGAAATTCACGAGAAACCTGGAAGATCCATTTTTGTGGCAACTATGGAAAATATCATAGACTCAGACCATGACTTGATATTAAAAATCAGACAGTTAAACCGAAACGAAACGTATAACTAAGGCCCTGAATTTGACATATGAACGCATCGATCAGAGTCTGCTGATTTGTATATTAAGAAACTTTCTACGAAACGGACTATGATCGAAAGCGAGCATCAGTGGAACGATTGCGCTTAACTTATTCTGGATTTTCTATAATAAGCTAAAAATATATCCATATCTCTTCATAGAAACTACCAGAGAAGGAAAATCCAAGTGAACACACTTCACATTCTATTATAGTAAACACATAATTTGATTTACGTTTCCTTTAATTTTAAAATTCACCATGGTGGTCGATGAGTCATTTACGCTACAAATGAATGAAATTCTTCAAACACTCAATAATAATAATCGAGACGATTACATAAGCTCACAATAATAAAATTACACCAGTTAAAAATAAACGAATGACGAATTGTGTTTGATTTATTTTTAATTTATCTCTTTCTCAATTGAACAGTGACGTATTGCCACGTCACCATAATTTAATGACGTCAATAGTGAAAGTGATATAAAATTTCAAATTGGTACGTTGCTTACCTGAGACGTAGTTGTGACGATTCTCGAAGGAAGACTCTTAATCGTCAGCATATTTGGTTCGTTTCCATTCGTTTTTTGATCGTTGGAGAAATCAGAAGGCATCTGCAACAAAAGATTTTTCTATGATTGTGTTAATTAAAAATGTTCATTTTCTAAACACGAGAAAATAATTATGAGCATTTTTATTGCTTGAACACTTGCTAATAATGGGTTGTGTATGTATGTAACTGTGTCAGGCATTAAAAACGTTAGAAAGATCGTTGTAAACCATTTTTATTAGCCTTCGGTAAAACTACTAACAGAAGAAACTCCCACGTTTCACGGTTATTTACTAACATATGGATAATAATTGGAACGTAAAAGTAACATTTACCAGATCTATTATATAGGAATCGTGATTAGGCTTTTACGATTCATGCTTAGGGTACTATAGCTGAAACACCTGTTTCTTCCTTTACATTATTATCCTCTTAAAATTAAATAGATATTTTTCTATAGTTGAAAGTGAAAGTAATGAGGAGACTTCACTCAGGAATTTCAATCTACATAGTTTAGTTGAATCAACTTCTGTAGCTCACTGTTAATCCATTTGCGATAACAATGGAGGAAAAATTAATTTTTGCCAAAAATAATGTTCGTCATCATAGTATGGAAATGACTTTCCATAAAATTAATATTATGGATGCACCGATTTTTAATTTCATAGCCATTTAGATGCAGGAAATTTAACAACAAAACAATCATTCTTTGAAAAGAATGGACTATTATTCCCTGAGAATTCTTTCAACGGTCTAAGTTTTTAAATAATTCTGGTCTAACAATTTCATGAGGACAACGGATATAATTAATCTGTTCAAGCAAATTTATGGTTTCTACATGGTTACATATACATAGATTTGTCATGGAACAAATTTGAAACTAAAAGTACAGTAGTATACTGTTCGCAATTGGAAACCGAACACCTTGAAAGAAAACGATATTTTGTTCTAAAAATTCATATGAGGGGCTGAGAAGCCAACTGATACAAGTGCATTTTTTAAAAATTGGAGAAAATTAGTGTTGAAATTTTCATAAACAATTCATTTTCGCTTATTAACGTGTCTTACTTTATTGTAAGGTAATATTTCAATGTTACAACACATTTCTTAAAACTGTTCGGATTTCAATTACAGGCGGTGTATATTTACTGGTTTTTTTTAACATTTCCATTGAAATTTTAATAATTCATATTTTTGGACACGGATTTACATATGTAGATATTATAGACAAAACAGATTAGATAACTTGAAAAGTGACATTAATCTCTTTGAATTTTGATTTACTTTTCAGGGTCATTCAATTATCTTTCAAAAGGAATATTAGAAATCCCTAATTATTTCTGTTTTTATCGTAGAACTTTATTTTCCAACCTCTTAAAATTTCTAAGAAACACCACTCAAAGACAAGTATTGTCCAAATTGTCACTTTATTTTATCTTTAGGTAAATACGAATTTTTATTTAAATTCTTGACAACATCAATTTCAAGTTTAATATTTTTTTCTTATTGAAATTTATGTAACACTTTAAAACGATATAAAGACAACAGTTTAGAGAACATATTTCTGAGAATAGTTTATATGTACTTCAAAATGTTTTATANTTGCTTGAACACTTGCTAATAATGGGTTGTGTATGTATGTAACTGTGTCAGGCATTAAAAACGTTAGAAAGATCGTTGTAAACCATTTTTATTAGCCTTCGGTAAAACTACTAACAGAAGAAACTCCCACGTTTCACGGTTATTTACTAACATATGGATAATAATTGGAACGTAAAAGTAACATTTACCAGATCTATTATATAGGAATCGTGATTAGGCTTTTACGATTCATGCTTAGGGTACTATAGCTGAAACACCTGTTTCTTCCTTTACATTATTATCCTCTTAAAATTAAATAGATATTTTTCTATAGTTGAAAGTGAAAGTAATGAGGAGACTTCACTCAGGAATTTCAATCTACATAGTTTAGTTGAATCAACTTCTGTAGCTCACTGTTAATCCATTTGCGATAACAATGGAGGAAAAATTAATTTTTGCCAAAAATAATGTTCGTCATCATAGTATGGAAATGACTTTCCATAAAATTAATATTATGGATGCACCGATTTTTAATTTCATAGCCATTTAGATGCAGGAAATTTAACAACAAAAACAATCATTCTTTGAAAAGAATGGACTATTATTCCCTGAGAATTCTTTCAACGGTCTAAGTTTTTAAATAATTCTGGTCTAACAATTTCATGAGGACAACGGATATAATTAATCTGTTCAAGCAAATTTATGGTTTCTACATGGTTACATATACATAGATTTGTCATGGAACAAATTTGAAACTAAAAGTACAGTAGTATACTGTTCGCAATTGGAAACCGAACACCTTGAAAGAAAACGATATTTTGTTCTAAAAATTCATATGAGGGGCTGAGAAGCCAACTGATACAAGTGCATTTTTTAAAAATTGGAGAAAATTAGTGTTGAAATTTTCATAAACAATTCATTTTCGCTTATTAACGTGTCTTACTTTATTGTAAGGTAATATTTCAATGTTACAACACATTTCTTAAAACTGTTCGGATTTCAATTACAGGCGGTGTATATTTACTGGTTTTTTTTAACATTTCCATTGAAATTTTAATAATTCATATTTTTGGACACGGATTTACATATGTAGATATTATAGACAAAACAGATTAGATAACTTGAAAAGTGACATTAATCTCTTTGAATTTTGATTTACTTTTCAGGGTCATTCAATTATCTTTCAAAAGGAATATTAGAAATCCCTAATTATTTCTGTTTTTATCGTAGAACTTTATTTTCCAACCTCTTAAAATTTCTAAGAAACACCACTCAAAGACAAGTATTGTCCAAATTGTCACTTTATTTTATCTTTAGGTAAATACGAATTTTTATTTAAATTCTTGACAACATCAATTTCAAGTTTAATATTTTTTTCTTATTGAAATTTATGTAACACTTTAAAACGATATAAAGACAACAGTTTAGAGAACATATTTCTGAGAATAGTTTATATGTACTTCAAAATGTTTTATATGATTTCATTTCTGAATATAATACATATAATAGATACGTTGAAACAAGAAGAAAATGAAAAGGTTCATTATAATTAATAATAATTGTAAAGATAATTATCTTTACAATTATGTCATATTTTTGTGCTAGTATGTACTTTGATGTTAATTTTTCAAATCTTATCTCGATTTTATACAGTTTGACGCACATACGACTTCGCCATCTCTTTAATAACATATTTACATATATGCATAGTATTGAAACATCAATTATTTCGTGACAGTTACATGTAACAACATGTCATCATGTTCATTTACAATGCAAAGTATATGAAAAAAATAACTATTGAAAGGCAAGACATGTCTTGTTTATAATCGTAAATTGTTCAAATTTCATAATAAAGGTCTTAAGCCAGTACATAATGCTATTTCTGTTTAGTGGTGTTTTGTGCAAACGTAATCATCAAGGGAACATACTTAGGTGACCTTTTTGTTATATCTCAGTACTATTCCGTGTAGTTGATACACTAGACTTCAGACTTTAGACTTTTGATCGACGATGAAGATTAGATTAATGTTATAGAGTGGGATCGGTTTATCTGCTCTATGAGTATATAGAACTCTGTTAGTTGAAAGATATGGAACAATTGATAGATTGTGCTCACGAAATGAGGCTAAGAGGTGCTCTGAAATGCGATGCTATCCTCCATATGGGTTGGAGAAGTAGTGACATTAACAGAAGAAATGAAAGATTTCATGAATACGAATTGAATACAGGCCTGATGGATACTAAACAGAAAAAGACAATTGACATATTAAAGTCAGAGAAGACAGCCATTACACGTTTAGTAGTATGGTACCTTCTGATCAAAGAGGGAAAGAAACCAAAATGCGAACAAAGGATTCTTGACCTACCTTCTGGAACAAACCATGGACAAATGTAACGACTCATTCTTTGGTACAGAAAGATAAAACGGAAACCAATAATATTGGTTAGGGTTAAATGAGAATTGAACAGCATGATAGGGTACTCCTTAAAAAAATCAAAATAAGTAACACCTTTGAGCTGACATTTGATTTGAATGAGATGATTTGTTATTTTTATTTTTTTTTAGTATTTATTTTTTAGAGGACGTTTGGAGCTGAGTGTTAACACGAGCCTTTTAATAGAAATGTTTTGTTGAAAAAAAAACTAGGAACGATTAAAGTCAAAATTCAATACGGTAAAACCACTAGCACTCGGAAAGCTTTTCATTGAATACGGTTATCCATTAATACAAAATGCAGTTAATTCTTAGGAAGAATCATCAACCGTATTCTTAACGAAAGAAACAACTTTTTACTGATCTTTTGGTTTTGTTACTTTCAAAAGAGAAGAAAAAGCATCGTTAAAACTGAAATAATCACGCACGTGTATGTGAATTGACCCAGATCTGTGGTTGTTTTGCAAATATTTGTACCCTTAATTTGTTTTCATTTACAATCTTCGAATGGGAAATATGTAATTGCCAAATATATACTTTAACCGTCCAAAACTCGTATTTCTGATAAAAACCCAAATGTGTGGAACCCGCTTTACATGAAAAACTACTTATCAAAAAATGCGATTTGGGCTTTAACCAAATTGTACCAGATATCTAAGGTATTCTAATCTTTTCTCGATTCAAATGTGGTTCATAACTTATTGATGAGAATGAGTATTACATTTGAAGGTCGACCATAAATATCTTCGGCCCACATAAATATTATATTTTTTTCTTGTTAACTATTAAAAAATACAGGATTAGTTTTTTAAGGTATGGCGTTGGACTTTTGCAAACAAGCAACTATTGTCTTTTCGAGTACTGCGTGTTCATTTAATTTTTCTTAATATATTCTCGGTTGAGAATACCCAAAGCATGGGTTAGTTTATTTTTAAAATTCAGAAATGATTAATTTTGAAATTCAAAATTGATCAATTGACAACTCATCAAAATATTTGCATTGATGTCAGTCAATTGTCTGCATAATTCTCAAAGAAAAGTTTAGGCCACTCGGAATCAATATTTCGAGTGTTTTATATTTCCTTCAAAAATTTGTTAACAGCTGCCTAATCAATACTATGATTTCCATAATTACAACAGCGTTGCCATAACCAAAAAAGTTCAGAGTGACCCTCGTAACTTTCCAAAAGTTTTCAGAAGTAGATAGTTGTGTATTTACTCAATTAATTAAGTACAGATCACAGGTGATAGTTATGGTAATGTAATGGATACAAATTGGTACGCAAAGCAAATAACGAATAATAAAAAAATCAAGACATTAAATGTGAATTGCCAAGGTAGAGCTCAACATATTCACAAAGAATGAAGATGTCTTAAAGCAATTGTAGACGAAACGCCAAGTGCAAAATTTTTTTAACAGCATTTGGGCCCATCCAAACATTCGTGTTTTTTATGAAAAGAAAAATTTTTGGAAACACGACAACATGAAGTTGTAACAATAACAAGTGATTTAATGTAACAAGTCTGACTATGTGCCTAGTGGTTATTTTATTATTTGACCATAATATTCACTTAGATTGATTAATATCAATGTGAGCCAACTTCCCAAAACGAAATTACAACATTTTTAATGAAAATATTACTGATGTGTTAAGCTTCCTACCTGACTTGTCAATATCACGTCTCAAAATTATAAAATCTAAACATAGTTATCACACATTAAATGTATGATAAATCATTTATTATTGTTATAACGGAAATATTGTTGACCTTGTGTCAATTAAACATTTCAAATTTCTTAACGTAATTTTTGATTTTTGAGTGAAAAAGATTATTTTGAGTTTACGATTATATAATTAATAAAGTTTTAACGAAACATTGAATAATTTCTTGAATAAATACAATGGATTCCGGAAAGAATCGAATGCCATTGTCTAGATAAGCTAAAAAGATTTATAACATTTCATATAAAACGCACTGTATTAGTGAATCGTTAATGTCTTTTCTGTAAAAATTGCTATGTATTCTACTTTTAGTTCAAATAAATAAAAATATAAATTTGACTGATTTTGAGAAAAACATATGTCCATTAATGGTATTGTTTGAACAATACGAGGAATCTCAAATGACGTATATTTGCTTTTTACGTATGTAGAGATAAGACACCTTCCAGTCCATTCAAGAAAAATACAAATTTTCGAAACTTCGTAATCATACTGACCGCCATTGAATCAAATACACTTTTCCTTTTTAGAAACTCCTCTCTATGAGGTATTTCATTTTTCTTCGCCCATCTTCGAAAATTGTCAGGTAACATTTTTAATAAGCACACTATCCAAATGTTACGTTTTTGTGTCTTCACGTCATAAAATGCACATTTATCGTAAAAAACGTATATACGAATAGGAAAAATGTAAAATGAATCGTTTCCCCTTCACGTTGCACGACCGGTCTGTTCGGAGCTAAAGCCGACGTTTGACTGGATAACACGCCTGTTTTTCAAAATGCTTTATTACCTGCGAATTGAAGAAAGGTAGGTCGTTATCTTCTTATCTCGAAAAAGCTCAGACGGAATCTTACGAAGTAGAAATATAGATAAAACCCGTGCAATTCGGAAATTGAGTAGAAATTTTTTTTTTTTTTTTTGATTTTAGAGTAAACAGCTTAAGCTTATCTAATTCTGTATCTAGAACGGAATCGTTTTCAAGTAACTTCATTGAATTTTTTTAGTGTTCTGGGTAATCGGGTAAAACCACTGATTAGTAGATTTAGTTCTGAATTGCCTTTTGATGCACTAAACAAATTTCCTGTTCCTCTTCTATTTCATTTTTAAAATTTTTGGAAATCTAAACAATATTCCTATTCCAAAAGTAATTTCCATCCTGGGCAACACTATCTATTGTGTTCATCTAATTAGTTAGGCAACTCTGGTAATGCGAATCTTACTTCAAAAGAAGCATGTATTCTAGGTTTAAATATTCTTGTCCTAAGTGTCTGTTGTACTTGACTCAAACATCACACCTATAAATTATAAGAGTAATGGTTTTTTCAATGGTCAACGCAGAACCGGCACTATGAGTCATCAGTGATGCCCATCTTGTGCAGCTGCATCAATGCCCAGGAAAGGTGCCTCTGATCATTTTTAGGTTCCTTTTGTTTATTTTCAGAGGGCAACTTGTTTTTGGGAAGGACATGGATTCTGCTAAAAAAGTTTTCATTTGTTTAAGCCCACTTGGGTCTCGAAAATTATTTCGATACACGCCGATTCTTCATTTTAGTTTTCACCATGGGCATAAGAAGTCCAAATGTAGGCTATTGTTTATAGGTAATTTAAGTGTTGTAAAGATTTAGTTAACAATGAAGCTAAGAACAATGGACATGCAAAATTCATACTTGTTCTGGAAATGTAGTCCGTGTTAAGAAAATGACTTAGGAGGATTAGTACTGTGTTCAACATTTTAAACAGTAAAACACACTTAATGCAGACAACAAATTCTAATTTTTGTAAAACGGAGCCATATGAGCACTTCCGAAATCGCTACTAGTAGTGCGATATATTTTCGAAATTCAATGCATCAGCTATATGTTGACCTGGAAAGTTTAAAAACCTTCAAATCAGGTTTCAACATGATAATATTTCTTTGCAAAAGGAGCTAGTGATAGAAGATTACTTATTTGAAGCAATATAAAGCCAAAATTACTAAACTTCTCTTCTTATTCCCTGAATTTAGCAACGTGTAACATTGAATTTATTTTTGCTTCATTTTTTTCACGAAATTTTTAGAGTGATCCTCATATGTAGATACAATTTCAATTTCAATTCTACGAAAAAAAAAACAATTCAGAAGTGGTTGTAGAACCTGTAAATTTGGCAACAATGACAATTCCAAGGTGAAATTCATAAAATTTCGTTAAATATTTCTCTATCTATGCGTAAATGTTCATAAGATATGCAATAGCATAACTTGCTAAGAATAAATTATTTCAAATAAATCATTTATAAATAATAAATTTATAGTGACAACAATGTTAATTGTTTATCCAATCAATCAAATCAGAAATACGAACCTGTCACATAATGAAATATTTAATAAAACGTTCAAATAATATCTAATTGTTTATTTCGTGCGAATCTGAAATATCCAGTATTAATAATATAAAAGATTGACAACAAAATTGACGACAAATATGACAAGTTAAAAGACTATTTATCTTTATGTCATTTTTGAATATTCTTATATTAGGTGTGATGTTTAATTATAAATAATTTTTTAATTGACTCCAATAAGCTCTAAATAAAATATTGCTAAATGCGTATTGAAATAGATAAAGGAGAATTATGGTCGTATTTTCCCCGGATGCTCGTAAATTGCGCCCAGTATTAGTTGCGCTTTAATCTAATTGTCAAAAAGTAGAGTCAATTAAACATACGCGCGTTCTAATTTGAATTTTAACATATCCGAAGAGCGACAAACCGGCGCCAATGTACTTGAAAATCCGGATGTGCCGAAGGTATTTGACCTGTTTCATGTTAATCCAGGTTTATTTTAGGCATCAAGCCGAATTAATATGCGTTCTTTCTTTAATTGTATAACGTCTATGATAGAACAGGACTACTCTATGGAATATACAGATGTAGGTAGGTTTGTATGTGTGGGATTCAATGGCCTTCTATATCTATTGAAAATATGCAAGAACAAGTTTAAACTTTTCTGCGTGGATAACTTTTTTAATGTCAGCACCACTGATTGATTCAAGTATGTACCTTCTTAGAGTTCGATGAAGCTTTTGATTTTCCTTTGGCAATAGATTCTCTAGTCATAACTAGGCAACACTGTAAAAATTAGGTTCACTTAACAGCATAGTTTCGATTTTGAACACAACTTTTTTGATTCACGGAAATAAAATACGCGCTATATTACAGGTAACTGAGGACACATAATTACATATAACACACACACGTTAACAAATCAATCGGTCGTAAAAGCTGTGAACGACTAAAAAGCTGGCGGTATAATGTTGCTTTACAAGGCCGATGGGTCGACGAGAGGAGAAAACTTGCAACCGCGCAATACGAGTCGCCGCTGCTGCTTACGATGATTGACTGTCACAAATAAACGGTTATTTTATCAAAAATTTCACAATTTATCGAACAAACATATCCCGAACGATCTGTCAGAACGTGAGAGGAATTTAGTATTGTTATTTTTATATTAGAATGTCAGTCAATGGGGGCTAAATTTAACTAATAAGGGTGGCAATTGACACAATTTTCACCAAGAATTTGATTGGGTTTCTAAATAGGTCATTTCCATTCGAAAAACTAAAATTAGAAAAACTAGAGCTTAAAACTGCTGACTTCGGAAACTCATTTAATCGGCTACTCATAATATCTATACCTGTTATTTAAAAAAGATTCTATTCCAAGATTACTCATCTCATTCACCTTTATCACATTTTAAATGACGAATCCGCTGTGCGGTTACTATTTATTTTATTTATTAAAAGTATTATTTTTAGGCACGTCTTGCTTTGGTTAAAAATTTCTACAACATGTAAAAAAACTAAAAAAGTTACAGTCCTTCAATTCTTATATGATAAATGATAAAATTGATGTATTCCACATGTTTTTTCCAACATATTTCGAAGCGCACACGTACCAATCCGTGCCAAATTATTATTTCAGTTGGCAACTATTCCTTCGTTTCGTAATATTTGTAACACAATTATGATTATCAGTTAAAAACTATGAAAACTTTACGATTACAAATTGTTGTTAAAACGTCGCTTAGACAGTTTTATGTTCTAAGTCTTTAATAAAGGCCATAAACATTGATCTAGAATTATTATGTGCTAATGTGACAGTGGAGTGGACGGTGTTTCTGAAAAATTCTTAATGCTATAAAGTCAAAATTGTCTCTATGTGTTTTAGCGGATGAAGATCGAAGATAAACTTACCGTGAATTAGCAAACATTCGAGAAAATATCCTGCGAATTCGCACAAAATAATTGTTATCGTAATTTTTTTTTTGACTTCGAGATTACCCGACATAACTACTTCTTGGCCGTTCCCCAACTGCTCACTAAGTTTGCGTGTGTTAAACGTACTGAATGTTCAAAAATAGAATTTTGTTTAGATAAAAGACGTATTCCACACCTTTTTCTAGGTGAAAATGTTCATTTCAGACCAGGAGAAAGTAAAATAGATGGATTTTCTAGGTGCAAAAATTAGCATAAGTTTATACAGAAACAATAAATATAACAAAATAACGCTTGAACGAATTTTATCTGCATTCCAATTTAAAAAAAAAATGAAAAATTTGATTTTAAGAAATTATTAGAAATATACAGGAGGTTTAAACATTAATTGAAAAAAGGCCATGTGGACACAATATACTCGTACCTACTTCTAAAAGGTTCTATAATCGTTCATGTTCATTCAGTACGACATCGGTCGAAACTGATGCTGTAACAAGATATCGTAACGTGTGTAGGCCAAATTGGATGATTCGCAATATGTAGGTACTTTGTTTGAAAAAAATGGCAGTACTTCAGAAGTGATTTAACAAAAGCGCAGTGTAAAATAGAAAAACAAGAATATTACATAATGCATGATTTTCAATTTGCAAAATAAGGAATCGTTATTTCCTAGTAAAACTTATAACAAATGATTATTATTTAATATTTTATTCATTGTTTTTATCTATGTACTCATATTTAAGTAGTTTCTGTAATTTAATAACCTTTCACCAAGAAATTCGCATAAATTTGATCTTTATACTTTTACTTGTATGTTGATTTGTATATTGATCAAACATTAAACAAATTTTGTTTAATAAAAATAGCTTGCGTTATCAAATCAACCGGCAGGAATGATTCATCCGAACGAATAATCCTGATGGTGATTCATTAAAAATTTGCCGAACAAATATGAATTACAATTGTACGCGTCGCTTATGCTTAATAGACCTGTTACAGTGCTGTAATTACAATATTATTAAATAGACAAGTGTACATTTGCTGATAACACGGCCATATACTATATATAGACATTATTTTCAGATTACGGATGCTATACGTACTACCATTGTTAATTAGTGAAAAAGCTATTTTTGGAAGCTAATCTAAAGGGTCAGAAACAACATAAATGGAAAATGATTTCCATATGAACTTTTCATATTTATGTATGTGTGCGTATGTAAAAATTGTTTGTGGACACTCTGTACAATATTGACGTCTGTTGAGTTTGAGTTTTCAGAAGATTGAAAGGCCAAAGACACTGTTAGTAAAGCTAAACACGTGTTTGTTCTTCTTCTCGTTTGGAAATGGCTATTAGGCAACCGAAATTCGCAAAACGAGTTTATTAATATTCCATCAATGGAACGTGTATATTGTCGTTAAGCTGGGGCGCGTTGCTTTTTTACAAGGTCAAGATTATAATGTTTTACCGAAAAAACTCTATTTTTAAATAGTACATTTTACTACTTAAAATGTTTTATTTCGTAAAAAATTTATTTTAATGACTTTTTTCAAACTTTTGTAAAATTCTGAAAAAAAAATCAATTTTTTACCAAATTCTGGAACTGAATAAAGGATGTTGAACATCTGCATATGTAGGTCAAATTTGCAGAATTAAAAAAACTACAAGCAGACAAGCTTTCCAAGAATTACAAGAGGAGATCAAATATAAAACCGATTTTTAATACTCATTCCCGTTACGTTACATAATCTCTTTTGCACCTTGCTCCTGACTTGCTTGAAATTATCTTTTTTAAGTGGCCCAAATGTGAGAAAACATTTAAAAATCAAGAAAACTGAAAGAATAGTTTGGACGTACGACAGATATTCATGTATCCCAATATGTTTTCTTGTTTCTCTGACAGTAGTATGGTATACAATGTTTTACTGTATGACATTCATAAAGGAACAACTAATATGTTTCTGTAGTATTAAAAAGATGTTTCCCTTCAAAAAGACAAGTTTTCGTTTTTCAGGATGTCAGTTCTTGCACTCAAACCTTAGTTAAACAAAGGTGCAATAGACGTCAAACAAATGGTTCCAACCCAGGTTTAACCAGTTGGTCAAGTGGACTTCCCTTTTTTCAGGTATTTAATGTTAAACCATACTTTAACATGGATGACTATACGAGTTAAAAACAACCAAAAATCTTTCACACTGAGATTCCATCAGAAAATGAGAAACAAACCGGTGTGATAAATTTCAATAATCTAAACAAATTGGAGACATTAAGCCTATCTGTCTGCCTCATTCATGCTATTATTGCAATTCTCTCTTAAATACTATTCAAATAACCGTTTCAATTTTGTTTCTACATTTCCAGCTAATTCAAACATGTCATTCACAATCAGTTAAAACACTGTCCTGTTTATGTTTCATCCCCTCTCGTAGAATTAATAAAACTTATGTAATTTTATCAGAAATTAGTAAATAATATTTTTCAAAATAATGAAAACGAATTGGCAACAATATTTACTAAACATACAGGTAAAAATGTGTTGTAATTCAACAGAAGATTAATTAATCTGCAGGAGACAACTAATTTAATTGGAAGGAATTATTTAAAAAATACATGTTTTATTATTGTACTACATAAATCGAAAAATGCAAGTTTGAAATTTACATTTTTATCTCTTCGCAACTTGTAAACAATCCAAGTGCGAGTTCATTAAATTTAGGTATTTAAGTTCATGCACCTTTTCCACAAATGTACATATGTAAGTATATATTTTGAACTCTAGATAAAGCAATGAACTTGAGGTGAAACAAGGTAACTAAAATTTAGTATTATTAAATCAGGAATATCGACATTTGTGTCCTGCTACGTGTGCATTAAATCATGGGAATTTCTCCGATTACTGAATCAAAAAAATGCTGCAACCAATAAGTTTTAATTTTATGTTGACACAATTTTTTTGCTTTCACAACAGAAATCAGATATTTACATTTGTCCATTTTAATGTTAGAGAATCGTGTTGCATACATAAACATTCTGGTTAATAACCGTGCCACCTTTATTACAATACATCCATGGAAATATAAAATTTAAGA
This sequence comes from Hypothenemus hampei, assembly GCA_013372445.1. Taxonomy (NCBI): domain Eukaryota; kingdom Metazoa; phylum Arthropoda; class Insecta; order Coleoptera; family Curculionidae; genus Hypothenemus; species Hypothenemus hampei. The sequence continues at coordinate 273,084 of JABRWK010000093.1, read as the reverse complement.
CTTTTGACCTGACAACCATCTGGTGGGAAAGTAATACATATAACATATTAATTTTTTATAAATTTATGTTAATTTTATGCAAAAAAAAGAGTCCAAAAGTTAAAAATACCCGCTTTTCTGGTGTATAAAAAGTCATTACTTTCCAGAGCGCTATTTCCAGATCTCGGGTGTATAAACTGGCCAATAAACTTAAGAAAATATGCGGCCGAACGTTGTAATTTTAGTTTCGATTTCGCAAATGTATGTTTATTCTCTTTTCTGTATTAAAACTCGCAATTTACCTTTCCATTATTTTTTTTCTCAAGAGTGGTGCGTTTAAACAGTCACGTAGCAAGATTTAGCAAAATTGTTTATTTACTTTTATGTAGTGCAAAAATAAACGCATTAAATCAAGTACTTAAAAGAAGATATTCCTGTGGACGTTCCTCCAATACGGAATAGGAGATAAACTAGAAGTATGCTCGATAAAATTCCTGCCTCTGTAGGAATGTTCTAATGATAAATACGTTAGGATATTGATTAATTATACCATGAACGTAATTTGCTAATAGAACTAATTACTTTTTGATATATGTAATACAGCGCGCACTTAAGAAGGAACACATTTTCAAAATATGACAAAGAAAATGTAACGTGAGATGTTATCAGACAAGTAGGTTTATTATCCGAGTGAATTATCTTTTGCGAGCATATCGTTTAGACTTGAGGTCAATCTTGCTACGTTTACTGAATTTGATCTTTGATTATAAGCCAGTTGTTAGCAGGAAATTTAACACTTAATAGATAAAGAACATTTGCATTTACGGTACTTTGAAGATTATTATTTTAAAAATCCTCTAATTTGCCGTACAAGGAATTAGAAAACAAACAAGAATCTGTAGAAATGCAGGAATCCACAATGGAATTCAATAGAATCAGAAACTTTTTTAGAGTGAATCAAGCCGACTAATATAGAAAATAAATCTGTAAATGCAGAAGGGATAGTTTATAAAAAAAGGTTCATTATTAATATACACCCATCCCTTGATTTACATGGGTAAATACACTCCTGCAAAAATCATATAAAAAGAGACGAATGATTGATGTTTGTGATTGAGGTTTTGAAAAGGGTCTGTTAGGTAATTTTTATTCGTGCTCTTAAAAGATTATGTTCATTAATATGATACTCTATTAATTCACAAATGGCATATGAAAATAATGAAAATAAACCCCCAACAATTTTTTTTTTGGTTTCATTTAAAAACCCTGTAAATTAAGTGTTGCCTAAATCGAGAGATGGGTATATTTATTTACCGAGTAGGTNTGCGTTATCAAATCAACCGGCAGGAATGATTCATCCGAACGAATAATCCTGATGGTGATTCATTAAAAATTTGCCGAACAAATATGAATTACAATTGTACGCGTCGCTTATGCTTAATAGACCTGTTACAGTGCTGTAATTACAATATTATTAAATAGACAAGTGTACATTTGCTGATAACACGGCCATATACTATATATAGACATTATTTTCAGATTACGGATGCTATACGTACTACCATTGTTAATTAGTGAAAAAGCTATTTTTGGAAGCTAATCTAAAGGGTCAGAAACAACATAAATGGAAAATGATTTCCATATGAACTTTTCATATTTATGTATGTGTGCGTATGTAAAAATTGTTTGTGGACACTCTGTACAATATTGACGTCTGTTGAGTTTGAGTTTTCAGAAGATTGAAAGGCCAAAGACACTGTTAGTAAAGCTAAACACGTGTTTGTTCTTCTTCTCGTTTGGAAATGGCTATTAGGCAACCGAAATTCGCAAAACGAGTTTATTAATATTCCATCAATGGAACGTGTATATTGTCGTTAAGCTGGGGCGCGTTGCTTTTTTACAAGGTCAAGATTATAATGTTTTACCGAAAAAACTCTATTTTTAAATAGTACATTTTACTACTTAAAATGTTTTATTTCGTAAAAAATTTATTTTAATGACTTTTTTCAAACTTTTGTAAAATTCTGAAAAAAAAATCAATTTTTTACCAAATTCTGGAACTGAATAAAGGATGTTGAACATCTGCATATGTAGGTCAAATTTGCAGAATTAAAAAAACTACAAGCAGACAAGCTTTCCAAGAATTACAAGAGGAGATCAAATATAAAACCGATTTTTAATACTCATTCCCGTTACGTTACATAATCTCTTTTGCACCTTGCTCCTGACTTGCTTGAAATTATCTTTTTTAAGTGGCCCAAATGTGAGAAAACATTTAAAAATCAAGAAAACTGAAAGAATAGTTTGGACGTACGACAGATATTCATGTATCCCAATATGTTTTCTTGTTTCTCTGACAGTAGTATGGTATACAATGTTTTACTGTATGACATTCATAAAGGAACAACTAATATGTTTCTGTAGTATTAAAAAGATGTTTCCCTTCAAAAAGACAAGTTTTCGTTTTTCAGGATGTCAGTTCTTGCACTCAAACCTTAGTTAAACAAAGGTGCAATAGACGTCAAACAAATGGTTCCAACCCAGGTTTAACCAGTTGGTCAAGTGGACTTCCCTTTTTTCAGGTATTTAATGTTAAACCATACTTTAACATGGATGACTATACGAGTTAAAAACAACCAAAAATCTTTCACACTGAGATTCCATCAGAAAATGAGAAACAAACCGGTGTGATAAATTTCAATAATCTAAACAAATTGGAGACATTAAGCCTATCTGTCTGCCTCATTCATGCTATTATTGCAATTCTCTCTTAAATACTATTCAAATAACCGTTTCAATTTTGTTTCTACATTTCCAGCTAATTCAAACATGTCATTCACAATCAGTTAAAACACTGTCCTGTTTATGTTTCATCCCCTCTCGTAGAATTAATAAAACTTATGTAATTTTATCAGAAATTAGTAAATAATATTTTTCAAAATAATGAAAACGAATTGGCAACAATATTTACTAAACATACAGGTAAAAATGTGTTGTAATTCAACAGAAGATTAATTAATCTGCAGGAGACAACTAATTTAATTGGAAGGAATTATTTAAAAAATACATGTTTTATTATTGTACTACATAAATCGAAAAATGCAAGTTTGAAATTTACATTTTTATCTCTTCGCAACTTGTAAACAATCCAAGTGCGAGTTCATTAAATTTAGGTATTTAAGTTCATGCACCTTTTCCACAAATGTACATATGTAAGTATATATTTTGAACTCTAGATAAAGCAATGAACTTGAGGTGAAACAAGGTAACTAAAATTTAGTATTATTAAATCAGGAATATCGACATTTGTGTCCTGCTACGTGTGCATTAAATCATGGGAATTTCTCCGATTACTGAATCAAAAAAATGCTGCAACCAATAAGTTTTAATTTTATGTTGACACAATTTTTTGCTTTCACAACAGAAATCAGATATTTACATTTGTCCATTTTAATGTTAGAGAATCGTGTTGCATACATAAACATTCTGGTTAATAACCGTGCCACCTTTATTACAATACATCCATGGAAATATAAAATTTAAGACTTTTGACCTGACAACCATCTGGTGGGAAAGTAATACATATAACATATTAATTTTTTATAAATTTATGTTAATTTTATGCAAAAAAAAGAGTCCAAAAGTTAAAAATACCCGCTTTTCTGGTGTATAAAAAGTCATTACTTTCCAGAGCGCTATTTCCAGATCTCGGGTGTATAAACTGGCCAATAAACTTAAGAAAATATGCGGCCGAACGTTGTAATTTTAGTTTCGATTTCGCAAATGTATGTTTATTCTCTTTTCTGTATTAAAACTCGCAATTTACCTTTCCATTATTTTTTTTCTCAAGAGTGGTGCGTTTAAACAGTCACGTAGCAAGATTTAGCAAAATTGTTTATTTACTTTTATGTAGTGCAAAAATAAACGCATTAAATCAAGTACTTAAAAGAAGATATTCCTGTGGACGTTCCTCCAATACGGAATAGGAGATAAACTAGAAGTATGCTCGATAAAATTCCTGCCTCTGTAGGAATGTTCTAATGATAAATACGTTAGGATATTGATTAATTATACCATGAACGTAATTTGCTAATAGAACTAATTACTTTTTGATATATGTAATACAGCGCGCACTTAAGAAGGAACACATTTTCAAAATATGACAAAGAAAATGTAACGTGAGATGTTATCAGACAAGTAGGTTTATTATCCGAGTGAATTATCTTTTGCGAGCATATCGTTTAGACTTGAGGTCAATCTTGCTACGTTTACTGAATTTGATCTTTGATTATAAGCCAGTTGTTAGCAGGAAATTTAACACTTAATAGATAAAGAACATTTGCATTTACGGTACTTTGAAGATTATTATTTTAAAAATCCTCTAATTTGCCGTACAAGGAATTAGAAAACAAACAAGAATCTGTAGAAATGCAGGAATCCACAATGGAATTCAATAGAATCAGAAACTTTTTTAGAGTGAATCAAGCCGACTAATATAGAAAATAAATCTGTAAATGCAGAAGGGATAGTTTATAAAAAAAAGGTTCATTATTAATATACACCCATCCCTTGATTTACATGGGTAAATACACTCCTGCAAAAATCATATAAAAAGAGACGAATGATTGATGTTTGTGATTGAGGTTTTGAAAAGGGTCTGTTAGGTAATTTTTATTCGTGCTCTTAAAAGATTATGTTCATTAATATGATACTCTATTAATTCACAAATGGCATATGAAAATAATGAAAATAAACCCCCAACAATTTTTTTTTTTTGGTTTCATTTAAAAACCCTGTAAATTAAGTGTTGCCTAAATCGAGAGATGGGTATATTTATTTACCGAGTAGGTATCTCCAATTTAAAAATGAAACACAAAAACTCAATCGAAAATAAGTTTCCTAAACATCCTCGCTTTTTTTTAACAAATTCTGTATAAACAAAAGAAAAATGGTACTGAAAATTAAATTACAAAAGAATCATGAAAGGAAAAGAACAATGGAAAAGCGAATTTATTTATTTATCCTGTTCTATGACTTTTTCAGAAACAATCTCATAAAATCTCTAGTAATCACCTTTGAAGATGTCTACTTACTGTAGATGTGGACAAAACGTCTAATGTAAAAATCTTTATACCACAATTAAATTTGAAAAATTAAACAAAGATTGGGTTAAAATGGTCTTTGTTCTCAAATAACCTCAGAAAAAAAATCAAATCTGGTAAACGTGCTGTCTAATTCAGAGATCTCCTCCTGTCAATTCATCTTCTCAAAAATTTTAATGCGGGAAAGCCTTATTTTTCTGAACAGAGAAAACGCGTGTTTGGGTTGACATATGTACATACCTATTTAAAAAAAAACATCGTTTCCAAAAAACGAAACGCACTTAATCGTTTCTTGCGAGACATTTCTTGGATTCTTCAGAAAAGAAAGAAAATAGCTCACCCACGAAGGAATTGATTTATTAAATAAAAATCGCTCTCGTTAGAGGATGAAGACTTATTGTTAAATATGCCATAATTGTAAAAATTGTGTCTTCCTTTTAACAAAAATCGACCAGGCTCAGTACTTTTCTTTCTAAAATTCTCCACGTAACTAAAACCTTAAACGCAAACCAACCCTGTAGTAATTAATTTTGTAATATATTCAAATTGATCGGCCATATGCACAAAGGAATGATAAATGCAAAACACTCATAAAATTAAAAAAAAAAAAGTGTTAAAAACACAGGAAAACATTTTTAGGAATACAATTCTAAAAGTTAATCAATTAAAAACTATTTTTTGAACCATTTTGAAGACTAATAATTCTTTGGAGATGTTTGTTGATTCAACAATTAAAGTAGGAAATCATAGATTAATTTCAATAGTCAATGGTTTAATTAATTGAAAATTGAAATTGAATTGAAAATAAAAAAAAACTACACATAAAAACAAACCTGAGTTAAGAATAAAATTTTATGACTTTATAAAGGTTGTTACGCAAATAAATGATGTTCATTGCGCAGTTTTAAAAAGGTTGTTAAGCTTAGAACAATGCTTATATCGCAATTTTACGAGGTAAATTTATTATTTGAAAACCAATTATTTAAAAAAAAAAACTGGTTAAAGATAAAAATATTTTATAACAGATTAATGACGATTTAAAAGTTCTAACGAGAAGATTTTCAAGGTACAAATTAAATTTATTGAAAAATATGTATAGAGAAAAGTTCTCCCCCCTAATAATTGGTTATTCTTTGGGAAACTTTAGGAATTCATCCAATTGTTAATTAACAAAACAGACATATTGCAGTTAATTTAATATTTAAATATTGATAAATATACAGGTACGCTCAATGAAATTATCTTGATTTTGAAACAAAGAAAACTAAAATTTAATACGAACCTTACTGTTGAGGAACCTTCTGATACTCAAATTCGGTGTAACGGGCATCGCGTTTACCACCATTCTTACAGTTTAAATATAAACAAATCCACTTTAAAAAGAAAAACAACACTAAACTTGAAAGTTTCAATAAACGCGCGAAAGCTATACGAAAGCAACTCAAGTCTCGTACGACGATTTTCGGAAAAATTCTTAAGGCCTACTGCTGATAGCAGTATATGTAAATTTGTATTCTCCTCGCTCGTTTCGTCGGAAATCTCGAAGCTAAAACTGTTGAAACGATCCAAAGCGAACGACTATTTAAGCTCCCCTCTCATATCAAAGTTTTGTTGCTTCTTTCCGAGAAGTGGGCGAACGCGTAGCCCCTCTACATTAGAAATAAGCGTGTTTTGTGTGAGCTTTTTCGAGTTGCAGGAACACGAGACACGCATCGCGTCAGGAAAATCCGATTTCTGTCTGTCCAGGAGCACGGATTTGGAACAGGTGGCGCTTCTGATTAATTATTGACGAATTTTGTACATGCATTTGTAACTCCAGCAAGACTAAATAGACTTATTGTTAGTTTAAGAAATGATTAAGTTGTTACAACTATTTAGCGATAAATCTGAGTTGGACTTATGAGATGACAAGCAACCATCAAAAATGAAGTATTTTATAGTGATTTTGGATAGCTCTCATGATGACTCTCGTTTATAGTATTACGCTATTAAGAATTGGGTTGATTCTTCCACTCAAACTGACGAAAGGCCTGGCAGTCTTATTTCAGTGCCAACTCCAAACTTTCAAATCAAGCTAAACGGCAATTAATAACTTATTGTTAGACTACGTTTACACCTTGTGTAGTTTAAATCCAGGCATTACGCTATTATATACGGTACACCCTAGATAAATAGCCCATATTTTTCTTTCATGGAGCTACATACATAACGTCTCAACATATCCATTAATAATTCTAATTTAAACTTTCTCTGAAAATTTGTTGCACATTAATCTAGGAACGCAACCCAGTTCTGTCCAAACAATTCTTGTTATTTGAATTGGCCTCAGATAAAAGTCCAATCATAAAAAAAAGGAGCTTTGAAATTTTGAAGAAATGAAGCTGATTTTGATTTCTAAAAAACCGTAATGCTGCTCTGATATGGATTCAGAGAAATATTATGAATATAATTTGGATATGGGCCAGTTATAATTTTGTCACATTTTTATAATTTGTTGTAAAATTGTTTACTGAAAAATAAGTCTTTTTGTACATATAAAAACAGTGACACGAGCACATTCCGACAAAAGTCTGTATGATTTTAATTTTAATGGTGTTTTTTTTTAATTCCATTGAAAACACAATT
>JABRWK010000093.1:237275-265110 GCA_013372445.1 Hypothenemus hampei | reverse complement strand
TTTACACCTTGTGTAGTTTAAATCCAGGCATTACGCTATTATATACGGTACACCCTAGATAAATAGCCCATATTTTTCTTTCATGGAGCTACATACATAACGTCTCAACATATCCATTAATAATTCTAATTTAAACTTTCTCTGAAAATTTGTTGCACATTAATCTAGGAACGCAACCCAGTTCTGTCCAAACAATTCTTGTTATTTGAATTGGCCTCAGATAAAAGTCCAATCATAAAAAAAAGGAGCTTTGAAATTTTGAAGAAATGAAGCTGATTTTGATTTCTAAAAAACCGTAATGCTGCTCTGATATGGATTCAGAGAAATATTATGAATATAATTTGGATATGGGCCAGTTATAATTTTGTCACATTTTTATAATTTGTTGTAAAATTGTTTACTGAAAAATAAGTCTTTTTGTACATATAAAAACAGTGACACGAGCACATTCCGACAAAAGTCTGTATGATTTTAATTTTAATGGTGTTTTTTTTTTTTAATTCCATTGAAAACACAATTAGCGTGAAGGTTGATAAACATTATAGGTATGTGTGTAATATCCTTGGCAAAATAACATTTCTGTTAAATAATATAAAAGATATATTTCTATTCCAACTATTTCATGCCTAGTTAATGTTGAGTTTTTAGAAACAACTGAAAAAAATGTCTATAAACCTATTTTAAACAAAGAGGAAAAGCAAATTTTTTTTTATAGATGTTTCCCTTCCTATTTTAAAAACCGAAAATAAGGAATACTAAAACAACAAATATAAAAAAAGAATAATAAAGATACCAAAACAATTCATTAAATTTCGAACTAAACCCTTAGTTTTATACACTTCATCTTTCCCGTAATATGACCTAAATCAAAAATAAATGTTCACGATTAATCCTTTCGCACCTAATAGGACTTATGTGTCCCATGACACTTTAAAAAAACACAAAAGTGTTGTAAACACATAATAAAAGTAATGCTAGATGTCCCACATGTATTCTAGTATTTTCAGAGCGTTATGACTGGTATAAAAGTATTATTGAATTGAGGGAGACAATTGAGCATATATGTACATATCGGATGAATCGGAAGATGAACCTTACGAAGAAAAAACATTTTTTGAAAATTTAAAATTTTTAAAAACGAACAATATTAATATTAAGTAACATAATAATGTATATAAAAATGTTAAATCCTGATGTGGAAAAAGTCGGTGCGAAAGAGTTAAGTTTAAAACTTAAAACTTAAAGAACCCCTCATAAATGTACTCTATAAATGGAAGATCCCTTGCCAGTAGGGCTACCCACAAAATTTACAAGTGACTCGTGACTGAACATTAGCCCAACTTAGGATTATAATCTAAGATATTGTGTTACAAAGGGCCTAGTATTTGAAGGCCGTGGAACGTCTACAGAATTCTAAGTTTCGTCGTTGGTAATCAATCTTCCCTATGTTGCCCAAGGCAGTGGCTACATCTGAACATTATCTTACTTCGCCGTACGTTGGTATCATTTCTAGGACTTCTTTATCGAAGAAATTACTTATGTGTCATCATTTTTTTTTATTCATGGAAATAAATCTCGAATACGAGCCACAACAACTGCTACCAAAGTACTGATACATGATACTTAATATGTCGACCTGACTTGTGTGTTTATTGTTAAATGAAAGAAAATCGAATGCCATGGATTATCTCATGACCAATAAACAAAAATGTTTTTCATTACATGGATTGTACGATAAGTGTCTCAATATAACGAATTAATATCACTAATTATATCCCTATGTTTAATGGTATGTCCAAATGGGTTTACAAAACATCTTCGGAGATTATGGAACAGCTTTCCAGACTTATGTTTGCACAGACATTCCAATGAACTTCAGACGGATGAAAGCCTTTGTCTTTATCTCAAATTAAGGCGCACACAGCTGAAAACGACCACTGACACCTTAACTGGGCTAGCTAGGTAATTAAATATTTTTGTAATCAGTGATGATGTGGACTGCAGGTGTTACGAAGACGATAAGGAAACTACTCCTTATGTCTTATGTTGGTATAATGCTGTAGTGAAGTACATACTACAGCAGTTGAAAGATAAATATTTGGAACCAAAGGGCTACATATACTATAACATAAAGTCTGCAATGATATAATCCTTTTGGAGTGCGACACTCATTATTGGTGTAGGTCAGCTCAGAAAATTAGTACAATGGGTCGTTGGCCTAAATGTTGCCTAACAGGACTAGTTATTTAATTGGCTTATATTGGACATCTCCAGGTCATTACTAAGCGCAATTCGAAAGAATTCCTCAGACGTTTTGTCAACGTTGGATATATCCATAAGTATATCAGAAATTAAATAACTGAAAATAGTTAATTTCATATTGAAAAACTACTCTAGCGGATACAAAAGCTGTATCGCAAGCCATAAATACTATTTTTTGGGTTAGGGAAACATCATTTTCATCGATTATGTATTTGAAGAAGAGAAAAGTACTTAACAGATCAATACTATACTTAATGAAAACTTGATTTGGTGAGCCATGCTCGAATTCAAATCAATATCTAGTTATTGCCTAAATGTTAAGACGAAGAAGAAGAAGAAGAAGAAGACTTCTTCTAGTCATAATAAAGAAAATAAAAAAATTGCAAACCTATCCGGGAGTTTAAACTCGTGAAAGACCTTTTTATTTTAATAGATTTCCTATCATGAACACATATAGCACACCCTTACATTTGTTATTATGGTTTGATATAATTCTTAAAATTTCACCCAGTAGTTTCGATATCAGTTTAGCGAAAATGCAACCTTTACCCCTTCTATTCTAATGGGTTTTAAATGTAAACTAACAATGAAAATTGTGTCAAGGTAACCAACACGACCCCGTTTAATAACAAAAATGAATAAATTTCAAAATTGAACTCTTATTTCTTAAGGAGTTGTTACTTTGTTACAATGAAGTCATTATTATTGATAATTCATCAAAAAAATCTGATTGATTTACGATTACTTATATCAACAGATTAAACCATCGATTTCAAAACCCATACTATGTAATTATAAACGATATTAATTAACGGTTATTAGCATAATTGTAGTATAACGTAGCAGTTTGTCATTTTACCATTACGAGGACTCTATAATAAGTAGTTCTGTTTAAAGATTGTTAATGCTACAAGACAAAGTTTGTAAAGCATAGTGTAAAACTGGTCTTTAGAGCTATCAAGAAAAAGAACATTATTGTGAATAAATTTCAATGAAAACATGTGTGCATGCCATTTGCAAGTGTATGCATCTTCGACTACTCCCAATTATTCGAGATTAATCAATTTTTTTCATAAAAAGTCCTAGTTCATCTGGTTTAAATGATGCTGCCACGAATTCATCTTCGGTATTTTCAAGTACAGGGTGATTCAAAAGTACGGGCTGCTAATTGAAGGACGTATTCTATACATTAATAGAAGATCAATTTTTTAATTTTTTTTTCTAAATCGTTTCTTAAGAAAGTTATAACGATTTAAAGATGGCGTCGGTAAAGTGTTTTTTTGACCCTAATTGATGAACGGGAAGTGACAAAGTGTTGAAATTTGGTAGGTAGTCATAAAATTGGATTAAAAAAAACGTTTTAAAATTAGGGTAAAAAAAACACTTTTCCGGTACCCACTTAAAATGTTAGAACTTTCTTAAGAAACTATTTATTTAGAAAAAAAGTATTTAAAATTTGATCTTATATTAATATATAGAATACGCTCCTCAAGTAGCGACCCGTACTTTCGGATTGCCCTGTATATTAATATGTCTCAACACTTATCATACAACCTTCGTATAGAGGAATATTAAGTATTAATTAGAAGAACACGCATTTTATTTTTGGCTTTAATTGACTGATAAATTGGCACTTAAATTCGACCAATGCTATGATTGTGTTATAAAATTTTTGGGAAAAAATCAAGGTTTTTCCTTCCTAATGTTATTTTCTAATTAAATGCTTAATTGAATTAATTACGGAACTAATGTAAGGAATTAATTTAAGATTAAACGCATTCAACAAAGAAGATAAGAAAGAACAACAAAAGTAACCAAATTACCTATCCTGTACTGTTACGTATAAAATATCTCGTAAATTCCATTCATCTCTTCTCGTTCGCCAACTCATCGCTTAGGAATTCTAAGCTTGAGTGAAGTCGGAATGGTTAAAGACGCTGTATCTTCAGATACAAAGAAGAAAAAATGCCTATCGATTGCCGATCGTAATCTTTACATTGGTCAGTTCAGAGGTGATTCATTCACCAGTCATCTTACGGGCCCAGACAGAATGGACCACATCTCGATCTTTCACCGGCATACCTTCAAGATTACCGAGCAAATTACAGATAACTGTCACACAAAAGAAGTGACCTTAAATGTGCTCGCATAGAAATTTTTTGTACAAAATCATATCGGCTACCTATAACAAACAGAAAATAATAAATATAAACAGATGGATGAAACAAACATTCAGGGTAACATTTCAACGTATTCTGTTCATTCAGACTTTGATAAATGAAATTGATAATGGAATTTGAATCAAACACACACAAAAAAAAGAAAAAAATTGGAGATACCGGGGATCGAACCCGGGGCCTTTCACATGCAAAGCGAACGCTCTACCACTGAGCTATATCCCCTGATATTAAATTATACATCTAACAGCGACACGTTTAAGAGACGACGAATTCCCTTCTTATTAACTACATTTATTGAATAGTTATTTCAATAAATTTCAAATTGTTATGCAAATTTTCAAAATGGGAATTTTTAATTTTTTTCCTCAAAAGTTGATATTTAAATAAATCAGACACTTATGGTAAACATTAAAAAAATAAATCAGTTGAATTACAAGAATTTCCGGTTGTGCAAGAGATGCAATAACCGCATAAGCAGACTTCCTGAATCATATTTTATACTCAGGATTTCCCATCTGTCTGTGGTCGTCTGCCTGTTAAAATACACGTCTAATTTGGCGCAATTACACTTTTTCTCTTGCCTAAACTTTAATCATGCATATGCGAATGCAAAACAGGATACCACACATACATAAATATTTCTACTGGCGATTACGATGGTGTTAATATTTATTCAATTTTGAGGCTTTTGTTAAGGAAATCGTAGGAACTTAAATGTGGCGGATATTCCATAAGCGATGTGACATATTTTAGCAGGAACTAAAAATACATAGTTATTAGAAAAGAGACCATTAACCTAAACTCTTACTTAGGAAAATACTGTTACCTACCTTGTTCTCGAAGAACCTGTATAGAAAGTTTGAATTAGACTTTAAAGTCGAATATCTGATGAATGTTGAAGCATTATTCGGGCTTTGTCTAAAAATATTTAGACATCAAACGGTTCATCCACAAGCAACACAAAGACATCTTCAGAAACGATGCAGACATATCCACATATACACATATATCTAGAAGGATTTAGTATAGTTGTTGATAAAAACCCTACAGAAAAAGGTATATTTTGAAAACTGACTATTTAATATGGCAGTTTTACAGAGCTATTTTTCTTCTATGCAAAGACAAGATTGGCATTAATTTAATGCAAATACGAGTATGGCACGTGGGCAGCGGAAACATTGCTGGGCTTTTTTCACTTCTTATAAGTGCTCGACGTTGCGTGGGTTCGCCTGGCGACTTCTACGGACATAACATATATTACTTGTTCTGGTTTTCTGCAAATAAAGCGAATATTCTTCATTATCGAAGCGACTCCTATTATTTTAATCAAAGCGTGCCGTTTACTGTATCCAATTTCGCCAACTGTTATTTTACATTTAATTATTTTTGCACGTGCAATTGTTTTTAACCTCGTGACAGGCACTTTGATTTCAGAAAATCAAGAATATTATTCTATTATTTGAGATATTTCTTTCCATTATCCAGACGCATCGTTCATGGTGTATGCTATTGTTTCTGGTGCGAGGCTTCACAGATATCTCTTCTGATCATTACATTTTTGTTCTATTAAGAACATTACCAAAGGAGAGAGATATAATTCGAGCGGTGAAGGGAAGTTTGTGATAATTAACGAGCCTAAAGAGTTATGCAACAGTTGAATAAATTTTTAAACTTTTCTTTGTTTAATATTCTTTACATAAATGTGTTTCTATAGAAGAATCCTCGTACTTTGTTCTGTATCCAGTACAGTTTTGCTTAATCAGCAGTATACAAACACGTTGAAAACATACAATAGGTAAACATTGTAGAAATTAAATATAAATTCGCTCTAACAAATATTTATAATTTACGTTTTAAGGGTGAATAGAAATACGTTCATACAGTGTGTCTTAGCAGTTTACAAGAACTAAAAATGTTTGAAGTTTATTTAACGATTGGGATTTAAGTTCTGCTTGGTGTGAAAACAATTTTAAATATATTTTTAGTTTTTGAAAATCAAGTCAGTTTTGACCGTTGGGAAAAAGCTATTTTTTCTTTTCAGGTAAAGGATCTTTTTGTTCATAAAAGAATGATGATAAGAAATTATGGCCCTGTTTAAAATTTCAAGAAGGTCTACCTACTTTGATTAAAACTTCATTTTGTAGATGAAACAAAGGAAATTTTATTCATTTACAAATAATATTTACGAAACGTAATACATATTGTAAAATAATGTTATTCACAAATTTTAAATAAAATTCAAACACTTTTAATCTACCTCTAGTTAAAAGAATCCTAAGACACACTGTATATGGACGACAGAAATTTTCGTTGACTAAGCGACTATCTGGCCTACATATAAAATTTCTTAAAATTTAGTTTCCACCTTACATCACGTCTATGTACATACATACATGCAGTTTGGTTTGTGTTTAAAGTCAGCAATAGTAAGTGGAGTGTTGCAATGTTATGTCGATGGACCGATCCATTCATAACATTTGGAGGCCAATACACCTATGAATTAATTGACGTCATATTGTTGATGTTTAATCTAACAATTCGTAGTGAACACTATTTTTTTCTGCAGACTTTGTTTACATTTTGGAGACCAATTCGAAGTGAAATTCATGTTGAAGAGGAAATTTCAAATTTCTATTCAATTTATCTTTTTCTTATGTAGTTTGAAGGTATGAAGTAGTTTTGTAAGTAATGAAACCAAAAATGTTATAAATTAATTTTCTTAATGGCTGAAATTTGTCTTTCTGGCGATAGTCATCTTAAAGGTTGAAAAAAATGCAAAAGTCAGTAGGAGAAACATGTTATATTGTCAGATAAAACGAGATAGCTTTCTAGGGTTACAAGAAAGTAATGTCGTTTTTGTATAAAGTCAATCTTAAACCAAAGCAATATATAGCATTCGATGGACCATTTATTCTAGTGCAACTAATTGCTTTCATTTCAGTAGACAGTACTTTCCATAAAAACTGTTCTCCCACAGTTCCGGTATACGGAATTATAGTGAGTCAGAGAACTACATTCAGATAATTCTAGTCAGATAGTAGGAGCATTATTTGCTATTCCGATGCCTACCCATACTGTCAACATATTCATTTTAGAGCTTTTCTTAAATAAACAAACAAAAAATAGGATAATTACAAATATACATATATTAAATTCAGGATACTAAGTTTATTGTCTGGCTAGAATCTTTTTTGTTTTGAATTTCAGATGGATGTGACAAATTGCGTTGCAGCCGTGGTATTAAGTCAAATGCCATGTAAGAGTGGTAGCAATTTCCTCTTGGTGTACCTACTTAGTTGATGACCATGTCTTCGCCAATATTTTCGTTTTTTATTTCAAATTGGAGAAATTAAATTTTTGCAATAATTTGTAGCATTCTTTCATCATTCAATTGATTTTCGAAGACTTTGAGTCCGACTTATCGTGGAGAACACTAAAAATTAATCTACACTATTTTTAAATAAAAAATTTCACACTGCAGCACTAGTTGAAGAGGGGATCGTTTAATAGAATTTCCAAAACAAGTCAACCTATTGATAATGAAAAGGAAACACTTTAAAACAACTCAATTATTAAGGGCGAGTTCGGCATTGACATCTTGGAGCCTCCGCGATGTATTCTCCTTGTCACTCACGTGATCTGTGACATCTTATAGGATTTGTGATCACGTGAGCGACAAGTAGAATACATCGCGCCAAGACGTCAATGTCGAACTCGCCCTAAGTCGACAAAGTAAACCAAAAATCAAAATTTTTCTTGGTTTCATTTTTTTCGTCTTTTCATGTTACAACAAGAATACTCATCATTTTGATCTAGGTATAGCAAAAACGACTCCGAACCTTTTGACATCGTAAGAAAAGTAAGCATTTTTGGTTTTTTGCTTCTCCTGTAAAACCACGTTTTTTAATCCTTATGAACCTTTTTCTCAGCAATTACCGGTCCGATTTACTTGCTTTGTTTTTGTTTTTTGAAAGAGATCCAGAAGAAAAGATAGACGGATGCTTTTACTGACTTTTTACCATAGGACTTTGCTAGATGGCTTTGAACTAAAAAGAAAAAATATTATATTTTCAAAACACCTAAAAAATGATTTTAGTCTAAATTTGAAAAATACAATCCGTCACTTGAAAATTGAGAAAATGATGAACAAAACAAAAAAAAAGCATTGAAATCACATGCACAGGGGCCGAGAACAAAGGCTGCAAACAAACTTTTATTTTTTGTGTGGAAAATGGTTTCGGTACCTTGTCCCTTAATAGACAACAGTCGATTTAACTCCAATTTTCGTTAACTAGAAGAAACTTTCAAATTTTAAATAAAAATACGGCTTAAATACCAAAAAAAAACTTATAATTTACAAATAGTTTAGATTTTTAATATTGAAGATAGGCATTTTTTCTAAATAAAAAAGAAAAAGTGTGGTTCCGCCCGGGATCGAACCGGGGACCTTCTGCGTGTAAAGCAGACGTGATAACCGCTACACTACGGAACCAGTCGAAGAGTATTTTATAATTATTATCCAAATTAAAGAAACTGACAAAAAGAAATCTAAAATGAAAATATATTTTTGTATTCAAAAAATAGTAAGGATTGGCAGAAAAATTATGTATCCATTATATTAATTCTGATAACATTTGAAAAAGTCTCAAATCGATTTTAAAGCTTTTTTAACTTCTAGCGACACCTATTGGAGATATTTTTTTTAATATTCTATTAGGAAATATCTAAAATTTATAAATAAAAAAGGTATCTATTGCTGATAAAATGATGAAGAATTACCCACATTTAAATGTAGTTCAAGGAACGCATGACGTTTCGATTTTAAAATACATGCACATCTTCAGAATAATGGATGGTACAAGCAAAAAAACACAAACACTACCACGCCAAATTTTCAGTTCATATTATAGTTAAATGTATTGAAGTTAAATTTATATTTTCTTCAATTCGACATTGTCATTTTTTCCGAATGGAAACATTTAAAAAAAACGTAATGCCCCGGGTGAGGATCGAACTCACGACCTTAAGATTATGAGACTTACGCGCTGCCTACTGCGCTACCGAGGCAGTAAGATAGTGTGGTAAATATATGAGTCACATTTTTCTTAATTAATTTAAAAAAAATAATACACACAATTTAGAATGAAGTAACTACAATTTAAGCAATTATACATACACAGATTAGCAAGGTGTAACCAAAAAAATGTATTAAATTGACATTTGAATTTTACCATTAAAGCAAGCCTTTTATTCTTAGGTACAGCAAAACACTGTTGAATATTACCCATCACAGTTCAAGAACACCAACACATATCACTCACATACAAACAGAGGGACACAAGGGTAACACAATAATACATCTTTTATGAGTACATCCATGGTTTCTTTTATCGTCTAACAGCAAACAATCCATAACTTGCACAAATTAAAATTAACAAAAAAAACGTTAAAATAAAAGATGAGTTTTAAAGCCTCTCAATGCGCAATTTCAAATACTACGTTATTTTTCGGAGCGTAATTATCAAAAACGCCCGTTTATTTTTTGCGATGACTTATGCGCGACCTCGCCGCGTACATTTTTCTGTGGATCTCGCATTAGTGTTTGATCAACTTCTCTCTTGAAAACCAGTCTTTGATGGTGATGATGGCGAAATGTTTCTATTTAAAAAAGTAGTTAGAGATATTGTATTTGAATGTGACTGAATTGAATACAAAATGTTTACCTTATTTAGATTGTTTTCTCTTAAGAAACAACGCTTGAATGAGAAGAAATATAGTTTTAAGCTTTTATAAATGTTTAATAATTGGTTACTTGAAATGGCGCATTGGTCATAAAATTAAATCACTTTCTTAAAGAAAATCTATTAAATTTATGTCTGGAATATTTACAGGACTGGATAGTATAAAGGTGGATCAAGTTTAAGTAACATAAATTAGACTTACGCTTGGTAAAAAGCTGAAAGATGGTATCTATTGTATAGGAACGTAGAGATGATAGAAGTCATAATTTGCACATATGACCAAAACACGATCATCGTCTTACAGTAGCAAAAATTTCAGTTGAAATTGGGATTTCATGCAGAAATATCCAATCAAACATATTAATTGTAATAGTTTACGAAAAATTGTCGACAAAGTGAATTTCTCCTTCCTTAATAGAAGATCAAATCGTATATACACCATACTTTCAGTGAGAACAAGGGTTTGATTTTCTAAATAACATGGCCATTAAATATAAATTTGAAGTCATGACGATATAGCAAAATACCATTGCAACAAGCCACAATTCGTCTTTCTGGAACAAAAATTCTTCATAGTGAATTTGGAATTTCAGTAACATATTGCTCATTGCTTTTTTCTTGGAATCCCTGTACAAAAGGTTTTGATGTCTTTACATTAATCTTTGATATTGAAAAGCTTACATTTTTAGCAGTACTACATCGACAAGACATAGATTCTACTAATACTTGGCAAGGTTGACAGGATGTGTGTGTTTGAATGGCTCATTATTCTGTGTGATTCCTAGGTTTAATCCTAAACAGCGTCATTAACGTCATTTTACAATTTTCTAATAAAATTTAGATAGGGAAATCAGACCAGCCATTCGAGAATTTCAATCTGTATCAATGGTTATTGTTATTCTGCTTATGCGCAGAAAACATTTAGCTTTAACTTTATTAACTATAAAGGATTTCGTTATAATATTGAGTTAACTCAAAGGCCAATTTTATCATAAATCCTATGACAAATTTGATGTGTATTAGTTACTGTCATTTGTAAAGTAATATTTTCACGCTAACATTCATTATTTCGTAATGTTTTATAAATTGTATAATACAATTTATAAAACATTAATAAAATAACAATAATTGTTATATTATTAAATTAATAATTTTTATTAATTAGAAATGCTATTTTTCGACGACTTTGCTAGAAATATGAATGATAAATAATTAAAAAAATGTATTAATCAATTTTTAATGTTATCCATTAACTATCCGACATTCTATATACCTATAAACTCATGTTTAAAATTATAACACCATTCATAATTTTTTTTTCAAAGAGATCATATAAATAATTATAATTATTAATAATCCTCAATTATAATTGAGGATTATTTTGGGTAAAAATAAGCAGATTTAATTAAACTTGCCTTAGTCAAACGTTGATATTAATTGAAATACAGGGTGTCAAAGCAGAACAAATAAATTACATTTTCTTTACTACGCTTGTGTTTCTGGGATGAAAAATTCAAATTTATTAATGATGAAGTGATATCTACAAGCAGGTTACTTCTTCAGCGATACGAGCGGCAGAACACTTTTAAATCACTAAATTTATTAAAAATTGATACATATCTTTTTGAATTATTTATCGCTCATATTTCTTACAAAGTTGTCTAAAAACAACAATTTAAATTTATAAAAATTTACAAAGTGACACATGTCAAAATTAACTCAATCCTAGAATTAACTTAATTTGATTCCCTAGTTAACTTTTACTTGAAAGATTACTTCTAGGGTTATTGGTAAACCCGGTAACTCTAGAGTTAACTCGAGTGTCCGAGTTAACTGGACATTATAATATCAAGCCTTAAAAACGAAAAGTATAACCTTACTTGCTATGACGTTTCATTGAAGTTTCAACAGTTAAGGCTGCGTTCAAAAATTCTACTTTTCTCATAAAGAGAAAATTATTGTTTCAGCTGTATAACAAGAACGTTTCACCAATAAATAGACCATATCATAAAATAATCAGAATCAAAATTATAATTCTAATTAAAATGTTTTATTAATATTTCACCTATGTTACAACTAAAAACAGTGTATAATTGGTTGCCTATAGACAAAACTTTTATATATTATATAAAACTTTTTAGATAAAGATAGAAACCAAATGAAGAATTTTTCTTAATTATTGAAATAGACATTTAATAATTCAAGTATTTGTAATAACGGTGGTATAAAGAATTCCGATTGAAATTTGGCATGCGCATTAGAAACAAATGAAAAAAAAGGAAAATGGCATCGCAATCGAAATTCGCCATGACTCATGCGCTGAACGTATCCTGTTGTTATTCTTGCTGTAGCCATGTTCACGGTCTGAAATTTTTGAAAATTGACTATCCTGTGTCGCGTTTATCGGTTTTTCGAAACAAAATTCGAACTTTCCCTGATTGATCGAAAAAATGGCAGGGAATATGGGCATGGAACAGCTCATCCCCATCGTCAACAAACTGCAGGATGCCTTTACCCAGCTCGGGGTACATATGACTTTGGATTTGCCACAAATTGCTGTTGTGGGCGGACAATCTGCAGGAAAAAGTTCGGTTCTGGAAAATTTCGTTGGAAAGTAAGTGAAATTTTTGTGTTTACATTTATGGAAAAAGGCTTTTTTATCAACGTCAAAAACCTGCAACGTCTTATTTTGTAAGCATTGACCCAATTCTTCTTGAGGAATAAATACAATTGATTTTTGGAAAATCAAAGAGCCGAAATGTAACAAAAGTTAAACCATACATTTCCTCTTCAGACGCAACTCTCTCTGATAACAATAGCTTTATTGTTATTAAAAGGTCAAAGTTGATTAACTTTATCGCGGGTTTTTTTTTTTACAGAGACTTCCTTCCGAGAGGATCCGGAATCGTTACAAGGCGACCTTTGATTCTACAACTGATTCATGGAAATGCGGGTAAATTTCCCCTATAAACCTTCTTATTTCACAGCATGCATAAAAAAATCAATATTTCATGGACATGTCAGTTCTACCTATTGATTCTACAATCATGTAAATTTGTGCATTCAGGGCCTCCAAACTTTATTTTCAGTTTAATTGTTGGCCTAATTATTGATTGTTAAAAAAATACCCTTTTTCTCATTGATGGGCAATATGCATTTTTCCTGCAATAAAGATTGCTTTATTTTGAAAGTGATTCATAACACTTAAAATTTGATTAGGAGTGTGAAGCTTATCTTATTGCCAAATTAAAAAAAACCAAATTGTTTAAAGTATAGGTTGGTATGATTCGTATGACTTGCTCATTTTACGTTTTTTTTATTGAATTCTGTCAACCTGATTTAGTTTATTGCTGGTAGAATTCAAGGAAAAATAAATCTAGTCACATAAAACGAATAAGGCCCATTTCTGAACTCAAACAATTTGAGATTGTAACATAGTTTGCCATTTTTTCGTAATAGTTATCAAGCTTGCTAGTCCAAACCATTGATTTTCTCTCTCTAAATATAACCATAATAAAATTATATCTACTTCTCCATAATCTGAGATTATTCTATAGAATATATTTAAGTTACTTTCAATTTGAATTAAATAGCTCAAAATCTGATACTTCTACCAGAAAGATATTTGACCAATATGCTTAAACGTTACAGCTCTTCCCAAACTAGTATCAACCACCATTTATTAATTGGTTTTAGAAAACACAACAAAACTCTAAAATTCATTATATGATCAAGTGCGCTGATTAGCTTTCCTTATACCGACAAGTTGACTCATTTGCAACGCGAATTTCAAACCGGTTTCACAATAGTCACAACCACTTTGCAATCAGAAAGGAATCTCTGTACACACTAGCACAAGTCTTCTATGTTAGTTTGCTCTGTCCTCATAGTTTGTAGTTATGAGGTTAGTTTTGGCAATAAATCTGTTGTTCAAACGAAGAAGACACAATTACCAATTATTAATATTGCAAGACCATCCTTATATACAGAGAATTTGAAATCTAGACTGTTCGTAGGAGGAGTACAATTGAATCAAACAGACAAGTTTCTAAAGATTCTTGCATGGATTTAGTGAGGACGGTCGCTCATTGCATAAAAAAGGTAATAAAAAGTAATAAGAATGAGGAAATCATTCATTTCAATTTCACGTGCAACCGGGAAAATTGACTGCACGCGACCAATTGTATACTGATTACAAATCGTTTTGGTCGACCTATGTATGTGCAGATCCTCATTCTCATACACAAACAAAGTTACCAAACAGTTGCTTGTTCAACTGGTTTGAAACTAAAGTTGCAAATCAGTCGATCCGTGTACGGGGGGCCGTAATTTCAGTTGCATGTTTCTGAAATTCTGAAGATAACATAGAATTATGATTTCTCCAAGTGGAGTTTGTTGGTCACATGCCCTCAATTTGGCTCCGCTTAATGCTTTTTTCTGACAAATGATTTAGACATTTGATACTCATTTGTATTCTTCTCAAATCAATCAAATGAAAAGGATGTATCCTACTATACGTCATACATTGCGCAAAATTTTTTTAGAAATCACTGAAAGAAGAATTATCTACTACTTTTTTAAAAAACGTAGGTAGTTTTTTCAAAGTTAAAATTAAAAAATAATAAAGCAGCGATCCAATACGCTCTAAATCTTTTTCACACTAATGTATGTTAACTTGCAACTGAAAGTGTTTAAATGCGATTTAAGTCTAGAGACTAAAGTGGATCACTCATCGCTTCTTTCTTCAAATAGTGTTAAAAATAATTTCAATAAGATATTTGTATAAGAATTCTTAGTACTCACTCACAAGCTGAAATTTAATGCTCGCCTTAATATGTTTAAATCAATTTTTGATGCCTGTTTTCTTTCCCCGGTTGATAATTAAGAACAATAGTCATACTTGTGCCGATTTAAATCCTTTAATTACCGCAAAAGCTGCTATTAGATAATGCAAAAATCAATTGAAACTATGGGGTTTCCTAATTTTTTTTAATTTTCAGAATTTGGTGAGTTTTTACATTGCAAAGGCAAAAAGTTCGTCGATTTCGATGAAATCCGTCGCGAAATCGAAGCGGAAACTGATCGGGTCACTGGCAGTAACAAAGGAATATCTAATATTCCTATTAATTTAAGAGTATATTCGCCTAATGGTACGATACTTCCACATATATTCAGTTGGTTTCTTTTAAACGATACTTTTTAGTATTGAACTTGACTCTGATCGATCTGCCTGGTCTGACCAAGGTACCGATTGGTGATCAACCGGTGGACATTGAAGCGCAAATCAAGGGAATGATCTTTCAATTCATCAAAAGGGATTCTTGTCTAATTTTGGCGGTTACACCGGCCAACACTGACTTGGCAAATTCTGATGCCTTAAAATTGGCCAAAGAAGTTGATCCTCAAGGTACCATTTAATTCAAAATTCCACGTCATCAATTTAATGTTAATGTTTCATTACAGGAATACGTACTATTGGTGTGATAACTAAGCTAGACTTAATGGACGATGGAACAGACGCTCGAGACATCCTGGAAAACAAACTGTTACCTTTACGAAGAGGATATATTGGCGTGGTTAACCGATCTCAAAAAGATATTGAAGGCAGAAAGGACATTAAGGCGGCCCTTGCTGCCGAAAGACAATTCTTTCTAAGTCACCCCTCGTATCGTCATATGGCTGACCGTTTAGGCACGCCCTATTTGCAAAGAGTACTCAATCAACAATTGACGAATCATATCAGAGATACTTTACCCGGCTTAAGGGACAAATTACAAAGGCAACTATTGACTTTGGAGAAAGATGTCGACCAGTTTAAGTATTTTAGGCCTGATGATCCTGCTATTAAGACCAAGGCTATGTTACAGTAAGTTTAAGACTGTTCAACTTTAACAAAAAACAAACTTGTTGTTGTTATGTATATTCTGTTTTTAGAGACCTTAAATAAACAATCTAATGTGAATTCTATAACAAATCTTAAAAGTGTCTATATTCTAATCTATGTCCATTATTTCTAGAATGATTCAACAATTACAAACGGATTTTGAACGTACCATTGAAGGTTCAGGATCGGCTCAAATCAATACCAACGAATTGTCTGGAGGTGCCAAAATCAATAGGCTCTTTCATGAACGTTTTCCATTTGAAATTGTTAAAATGGAATTCGATGAAAAAGAGCTACGACGAGAAATCGCTTTCGCTATTAGAAATATTCACGGTATTAGGGTAAGTTGTTTTACTACAGTTTTCAAATTTTATTAAATTAACTCGTTATTTCAGGTAGGCTTATTTACTCCTGACATGGCCTTTGAAGCAATAGTCAAGAAGCAAATAGCCAGGTTAAAGGAACCATCTTTGAAATGTGTCGATCTTGTAGTGATTGAACTATCTAATGTAGTTCGTATTTGCACGGATAGGGTGAGAATGTTTAATTAACCTGCCATTGGTTTGTATAAAATACATATTTATTTTTTAATAGATGACACGTTATCCTCGTCTACGTGAAGAAGTAGAACGTATTATCACAACTCAAATTCGTCAAAAGGAGCAATATTGCAAGGAACAAATTTGCCTATTAAACGATTGCGAATTGGCCTATATGAATACGAATCACGAAGATTTTATTGGGTTTGCCAAGTAAGTGTTTTGTAAATAAAGAAGCAAACATGCTGTCATAAGTGATGTTACATGTAATAACTTTTAGGGATATTTCCAGATGAGGGAAAAGAGATAATTTTGAATGCGACACAGTTAATAGTGATTTATCTCAACATTTTCTCTATTTTTAGTGCTCAAAATCAATCAGAAGCTGCTACAGCTAAAGGATCGCGTTCCTTAGGAAATCAAGTGATTCGTAAAGGGTACATGTGCATCCATAATTTGGGCATTATGAAGGGCGGTTCGCGCGACTACTGGTTCGTACTCACATCGGAGAACATTTCGTGGTTCAAAGACGAGGAGGAGCGCGAAAAAAATACATGCTACCGCTGGACGGTCTTAAACTCAGGGATATTGAACAGGGTTTTATGTCCAGGCGTCATATGTTTGCTTTGTTCAACCCGGATGGCAAAAACGTCTACAAAGTGAGTATTTCAATAGAGTGTACGTTGTCGATTATATTGCGAAAACGTTATTTTAGGATTTTAAACAGTTAGAATTGAGTTGCGAGACTTTGGACGAAGTAGATTCTTGGAAAGCGTCTTTTTTGAGAGCTGGTGTTTATCCTGAAAAACAAACTGAACAAGTCAATGGAGAAGAGGTAATTAATCACAAATTTAAATATTTCATCTGTGCAATTTTATAAGGTTTATTCAATTGAAAGTGATCTTTGATATTATCAATTTAAGAATAAAGACGGGATTGAAAAAAGAACTTCAATCGAACGATCCTTGTAAAATTACTATTCGTTTTTAAGTCCTGAACTAGACTTTAGTTTGTAATTTTAATTGAAATATGTTTTTTTAGGGTAAAAAGGCAAGTAAGATTTGTAAATTTGGTTGAATTTAATGATTGTGACTATTTGAGATTGTTTTTTGAGGTGCGATTATTGCTAGGCTATCGTTATTCATTCCAATGTAGAAAAAGATTAATTAAGTATTGATTTTTCCTTCTAACAACTACATAGCTTTAACAAATGATGATTGTTTGAACATTATGAATGTATATCTGATAAAAATTTTAATATTTTTAAATTAGAATACCAATGAAGGCGCCAGTAGTTCCATGGACCCGCAATTGGAACGTCAAGTGGAGACAATTCGAAATCTAGTCGACAGTTATATGAGAATTGTGACAAAGACAACGAGAGATTTGATTCCTAAAACCATCATGCACATGATCATAAATAATTGCAAAGATTTTATAAATGGTGAATTGCTAGCTCATATTTATGCCAGTGGTGATCAGGTGAGTTCTGTTCATTTGTTTCATTTTTGCAAGTATATATTATATGTGATATTTTTTCAGTCCCAATTGATGGAAGAAGCCCCAGAAGAGGCCCAGAAACGCGAAGAAATGATGCGAATGTACCACGCATGCAAAGAGGCACTACGAATCATTGGCGATGTATCCATGGCGACAGTATCTACCCCTGTACCGCCTCCAGTGAAGAATGATTGGCTGGCAAGTGGTCTGGACAATCCGCGATTGTCGCCGCCCAGTCCTGGAGGACCACGAAAACCCACCCCTCAAATTAGTTCTGTTGGATCGAGCGGTAAGCCTATTATTTTTTTTGTCTTTTTCATTTTAAATAATGCATTTGTTTGCGGAGGTTCTCTAGTTGGTAGAGCCACTCCATTGCCTCCTTCCGTTGGAACTGGACGTCCTGCACCGGCTATTCCAAATAGGCCGGGCGGTGGTGCTCCACCAATGCCTCCGGGCCGCCCTCAAGGTCAAGCTTTACCGCCACCTTTAATTCCCACGTAAGTGATCATTTTTGTTGAGGTGTCAGCTCTTATTATTGTTTATCAGTTTTCCGTGTAAAAAGACTAAACTGCTCGACAAAAAATTACTCACTCATACTATTCTATGCTTATCGTTAGTGTTGAGCCAAAAAGTAACGAGCTACTAGTGTTTTGTTCAATGAAATTGGTACTTAATAATGAGATACATTTTTGACGATTAGTTTAGTAACGATCAAAGATCTGCAGTATTTCTTCGAATACAATGACATATGAAAAAAATGGCCGCCTCAGGGCGTTATAAACCTGCAGATTTTCTTTTCAGGAGGCGTTAAGAACGTCCACCATTCGCAGCGCCTTAAGAAGTGGCGCGTTAAGCTTGCCCTATCTCTTTTAAATTGGAATCATTTTTAGTTTTTTTTCTTCTAGAAGTATTAATAAAAATCACTTTGAATGTAAAAAAGTGTAATGTGTATACAAAAGACATAAATTGGTATTCTTCCATGTGTTACTACTCATCAAAGTTTATTAATGCTTTACAAGAATACTGTTCGTAAGCTAAAGCGTTTAAGAAGAGTGTCATGCTCACGAATGTATTGTAATATTAGAGTGTTACATGATCATGTATTTAATATTAATTATAGTAATCATAGCCCCTAAATATAGTGGTTAAATCCTTATTATCATAAGATTTTCTATAAAGTTGCTGTTTTTAGCAAATGAAACAAGTGACTCATATATACAGGGTGAGTTTAAAATGTATAAAATCTTACAAAAAAAAACAAAAAAACGATGGGAAAGCACTCTGCAATTTAAAAAAAGACTTCAAGAATGTTTTCAGACATCCCCTGTATTAGTGAAAAGTTACGTTTCAATATTTTTCTTCCCTAAATATCCTAGTAATTAAGGATTTGACTTGCTAGAGAGAGGGTTTTGAACTCGAACGACTTCGCGATTAAGTCTTGTTTTTTGTCTTGGTGTTCCAACAGCCGAGCGCAGGGCGGCGGTGGCATCCAGGTGCCTCAACAGGTGCAGATGGCTGTGGGCCGGGCCGTCACTCAAGCCGCAGTCAATGAATTCGCCAATGCCTTCAGATTTAAGTAAATAAATTGAAAAAAAAAACATCATCTTTGTGTGTTTCTGCGTGTCTGTTCTCACTTACAAGGGATGCTTTTAATCGCATGCACGCGCGCTCTCTTTTTCAATATTTCAATCGTTTCGAAATTGTTTAAATACATATCTTGGATTATTTACAGGGTTTTTCAATTTAATACAATCATTCGTTCATTGTTTTTTATGTCATCACAACTAACATTTTCTTAGTGTATGTTTGGTTTGGTCACCCTGTATATTTTCAAAATTTTCAGACGAAAGTTTACGGGTCTATATGTCTTTTAAATCATCGATATTCAACCATCTATTTGTTATGTCCTGTCGTCATAATCTGTGGTGAGTTTAAGAAAAAGAAGTAAAAATGTAAAATCTTTAATTTTTTAATGTTTACATATTTGTTACATTGAATTGATAGCGCCACAAGAACCTATCGAGATGAAGCGATTTTCAGCGCTTTATTTGTGTATTAAACGTTCCAATTCCTTTCAATTTCCGAAAAGTGAACAACACGAGAAGAAAATGTTCAGAAAGCATGAAAAAGACAAGTTTTGTAAAATTATTATACATGACAATTTCGCTTATTTAAAAGACGGACCCAAAAGGAAATATTTAAAGTAGTGATTGGGATTTTAGAGGAAAACCAGATACATATTTGCACCACTTACAATTAGTTTAGACTAGAACAGTATTCAAAGTTAATTAAAATAGAACGTGTAAAGTAATATAAAAATTACTATTTTAAAGAAGTTTTACTCTGAAAATGCTTTAGAAATAACAATTATTGGGCTGTAGGTGTCTATTCTAACTCTAAATAAGCTTTAGCTTAACATGCCCCTCCCGCTCCGACAACAACAATTTGTTTTATTAATAGTGTAAATGTGACTTAATCAAAAAACGCTTTATTATCTAAAAGAGCTAAAACGTGCAGTGATCCCTCTAAAGAGACGCAATTGTAAAACTAAAAATATTCAATATGTCAATTATTGGCTCTATAATCTTGTTAAAATTAATATGATTGTTATGCAATATTTTAGAGTTGCTAAAAACAAATATACGGTTTATTTTTCTTGAAAATGAAAGTATATACTCGTAGCAGTTAAAGTAAATTCTTTAAATTGAATAATAAGTTTATGTAGATATATACAGGGTGTTCTGGAAAACATTCAAACAATTTAAGAAACGAATTCTAATAGGACAATTAAAGGCCAACTAATCAAATATGAGGATGGAATAGACACGTGATTCTTTTGCAAATATTGTTGCCAAAGCGTATGCAGGGTGTTTTGTTGTACATGTAATAGTTACAGGGATAAATTCTTAATTGATTTTAAGCCGAAATTTTTCATATTAGTCTAGGTTCGCAGGTCCACTTCGTTTTGCAAATAGTGCAGGTCTTCAAATTTAAATTATTTATTTAAATGAAGCTTTTGCAAACATACATTAATATGAATGGCTTTAAAATAGAATAAGAATTCCTTTTCTTAATATGTACTTGATAAACACCCTGTACATTCTTCATTTGCCAAATACACAAGTTTTTGTGACAAATAAGTACCCAATTATGGAAATGTTGTTTTTTAATCGTGAGTTTAATGGTATGTCTACATTGAAACAACACTCAGGAACTTTTTGTCCTTGTTCCTGTTAAAACCCAACAATTTGCTTACAGAAACCACTTGCCCACATTTGACCAAAACCATCTACAACTAAAAATTGCACAACTAATTGAAATACAATATTGTATGTATAAACACTAGGCTCGTTAGGTCAGATTTGGTAAGCTACAAAAATAAAAAAACTATTATTGCTTTTATCTAGCTTTCTTCAAAGTCTACCAACTAAAATGGAAACATAAAGCAACAAAAAGCTTTGTTTAAGTGTGTAGGAGAACACAAATTACTTCCAAAAAAATCGGTAACATTTCTGATAAACATGAAACATCAACACAAAGTACCTTAGTGCTTTTTTAGTGTGGACATGCCATTAAATCATGTTGCCCTATTTTTACTGTTAAACTTTATGTACTGATTCCCAAAACATCCTGTATACAATACCAAAGTAAATGTTAAATTTTACCGTGTATATTAGAAAAANTCAATGAAATTGGTACTTAATAATGAGATACATTTTTGACGATTAGTTTAGTAACGATCAAAGATCTGCAGTATTTCTTCGAATACAATGACATATGAAAAAAATGGCCGCCTCAGGGCGTTATAAACCTGCAGATTTTCTTTTCAGGAGGCGTTAAGAACGTCCACCATTCGCAGCGCCTTAAGAAGTGGCGCGTTAAGCTTGCCCTATCTCTTTTAAATTGGAATCATTTTTAGTTTTTTTTCTTCTAGAAGTATTAATAAAAATCACTTTGAATGTAAAAAAGTGTAATGTGTATACAAAAGACATAAATTGGTATTCTTCCATGTGTTACTACTCATCAAAGTTTATTAATGCTTTACAAGAATACTGTTCGTAAGCTAAAGCGTTTAAGAAGAGTGTCATGCTCACGAATGTATTGTAATATTAGAGTGTTACATGATCATGTATTTAATATTAATTATAGTAATCATAGCCCCTAAATATAGTGGTTAAATCCTTATTATCATAAGATTTTCTATAAAGTTGCTGTTTTTAGCAAATGAAACAAGTGACTCATATATACAGGGTGAGTTTAAAATGTATAAAATCTTACAAAAAAAAAACAAAAAAAACGATGGGAAAGCACTCTGCAATTTAAAAAAAGACTTCAAGAATGTTTTCAGACATCCCCTGTATTAGTGAAAAGTTACGTTTCAATATTTTTCTTCCCTAAATATCCTAGTAATTAAGGATTTGACTTGCTAGAGAGAGGGTTTTGAACTCGAACGACTTCGCGATTAAGTCTTGTTTTTTGTCTTGGTGTTCCAACAGCCGAGCGCAGGGCGGCGGTGGCATCCAGGTGCCTCAACAGGTGCAGATGGCTGTGGGCCGGGCCGTCACTCAAGCCGCAGTCAATGAATTCGCCAATGCCTTCAGATTTAAGTAAATAAATTGAAAAAAAAAAACATCATCTTTGTGTGTTTCTGCGTGTCTGTTCTCACTTACAAGGGATGCTTTTAATCGCATGCACGCGCGCTCTCTTTTTCAATATTTCAATCGTTTCGAAATTGTTTAAATACATATCTTGGATTATTTACAGGGTTTTTCAATTTAATACAATCATTCGTTCATTGTTTTTTATGTCATCACAACTAACATTTTCTTAGTGTATGTTTGGTTTGGTCACCCTGTATATTTTCAAAATTTTCAGACGAAAGTTTACGGGTCTATATGTCTTTTAAATCATCGATATTCAACCATCTATTTGTTATGTCCTGTCGTCATAATCTGTGGTGAGTTTAAGAAAAAGAAGTAAAAATGTAAAATCTTTAATTTTTTAATGTTTACA
The DNA here is from genome assembly GCA_013372445.1 of Hypothenemus hampei. Classification (NCBI taxonomy): domain Eukaryota; kingdom Metazoa; phylum Arthropoda; class Insecta; order Coleoptera; family Curculionidae; genus Hypothenemus; species Hypothenemus hampei. Next base: position 241,991 of record JABRWK010000093.1, on the reverse strand, counting down.
TATTTGTTACATTGAATTGATAGCGCCACAAGAACCTATCGAGATGAAGCGATTTTCAGCGCTTTATTTGTGTATTAAACGTTCCAATTCCTTTCAATTTCCGAAAAGTGAACAACACGAGAAGAAAATGTTCAGAAAGCATGAAAAAGACAAGTTTTGTAAAATTATTATACATGACAATTTCGCTTATTTAAAAGACGGACCCAAAAGGAAATATTTAAAGTAGTGATTGGGATTTTAGAGGAAAACCAGATACATATTTGCACCACTTACAATTAGTTTAGACTAGAACAGTATTCAAAGTTAATTAAAATAGAACGTGTAAAGTAATATAAAAATTACTATTTTAAAGAAGTTTTACTCTGAAAATGCTTTAGAAATAACAATTATTGGGCTGTAGGTGTCTATTCTAACTCTAAATAAGCTTTAGCTTAACATGCCCCTCCCGCTCCGACAACAACAATTTGTTTTATTAATAGTGTAAATGTGACTTAATCAAAAAACGCTTTATTATCTAAAAGAGCTAAAACGTGCAGTGATCCCTCTAAAGAGACGCAATTGTAAAACTAAAAATATTCAATATGTCAATTATTGGCTCTATAATCTTGTTAAAATTAATATGATTGTTATGCAATATTTTAGAGTTGCTAAAAACAAATATACGGTTTATTTTTCTTGAAAATGAAAGTATATACTCGTAGCAGTTAAAGTAAATTCTTTAAATTGAATAATAAGTTTATGTAGATATATACAGGGTGTTCTGGAAAACATTCAAACAATTTAAGAAACGAATTCTAATAGGACAATTAAAGGCCAACTAATCAAATATGAGGATGGAATAGACACGTGATTCTTTTGCAAATATTGTTGCCAAAGCGTATGCAGGGTGTTTTGTTGTACATGTAATAGTTACAGGGATAAATTCTTAATTGATTTTAAGCCGAAATTTTTCATATTAGTCTAGGTTCGCAGGTCCACTTCGTTTTGCAAATAGTGCAGGTCTTCAAATTTAAATTATTTATTTAAATGAAGCTTTTGCAAACATACATTAATATGAATGGCTTTAAAATAGAATAAGAATTCCTTTTCTTAATATGTACTTGATAAACACCCTGTACATTCTTCATTTGCCAAATACACAAGTTTTTGTGACAAATAAGTACCCAATTATGGAAATGTTGTTTTTTAATCGTGAGTTTAATGGTATGTCTACATTGAAACAACACTCAGGAACTTTTTGTCCTTGTTCCTGTTAAAACCCAACAATTTGCTTACAGAAACCACTTGCCCACATTTGACCAAAACCATCTACAACTAAAAATTGCACAACTAATTGAAATACAATATTGTATGTATAAACACTAGGCTCGTTAGGTCAGATTTGGTAAGCTACAAAAATAAAAAAAAACTATTATTGCTTTTATCTAGCTTTCTTCAAAGTCTACCAACTAAAATGGAAACATAAAGCAACAAAAAGCTTTGTTTAAGTGTGTAGGAGAACACAAATTACTTCCAAAAAAATCGGTAACATTTCTGATAAACATGAAACATCAACACAAAGTACCTTAGTGCTTTTTTAGTGTGGACATGCCATTAAATCATGTTGCCCTATTTTTACTGTTAAACTTTATGTACTGATTCCCAAAACATCCTGTATACAATACCAAAGTAAATGTTAAATTTTACCGTGTATATTAGAAAAAAAAACTGTTATGTACCTCAAATATCTGCACGTTATTGAAAATACCTATGCTTAAATGTTGTAAAATTAAATTGTTGGTAAATACCTAATAATAATAATAATAATAATCAGAAAACTAATGTTACAACTAATTCGAAAGTTTATTGTAATTAATTACTCTATAAGATATTAAACAAAATAATGTAACGTGCAGAAAGGTGATTCGAAATGAATTTCTGCGACCGGTGTGCTTTATTTGTTAAAACGTGCACACAATATAATAAAAAAAATGTAGTTACCTGTAAATATAGATCTACAACTTAGACCTATTTTTTTATTTTTATCCTTAATACTAACTAATTTTTATGTGTGGGGCTCGTGTTTGTTCCGCTTTGTCGTGCTCAATGGTGAGTTAATATTTGGCCTTCTTACTAACTTAACTCAGTGCTCGTTCATCACAAATGTCATAGTAGTCTCTTTTGTCTCATCTCATAAAATCATTGTTTTTTTGAGAGTAAATTTCTTATGTGAAATGTATAATATATAATTTTCAGTAGACCAGTACCTAATGTGCCACCAAGGATACCCGATAGGCCACTTCCAGGAAGACCAAATTGATTTGACTCTAATAAAATATACATATAATTGGATATTTTGGGACCAAAATGAGAGCATTAGTCAAAACTTGAAGCACCTTCCTGGCAAATATTTTGCTGTGATTGTACAAAAATGTTTTATTTTGGTATAAAAAACTAGTCTGTTCTTCAGTAGTATTAATATTTTGCTAAATATATTGTAAATATAATATTTGTAATATATTGTATTTTTATAAATTATGAAGCAATATTCTTCTAATATAGCAAATATGGAATTTGAACTCTTGTTGGAGAAGATATTAATTCCTAGCCTACTGTAAAAGTAAAGACTAGAAAACCCTTAGCTTCCAAAAAAAGACCAAGTCACAGTCTCTCCCAAAAAACTGTGGCAAAGACTTTTTACGCCAAATTTCTTTAATCTAGGAGATGTAGAATATTTTCATGCCATTGATTCCTGTTTAGTCTTAGAATCATAAAAATGTCACTATCTAGGTTCTATCTACAATGACAGTTTAAGTGAAAAACTTGGAATCGCTATACTTATCAAACCATGAACTAAATCAATATTTTCTGGAGTTGACACTGAAACTGGTTTTTCCAGTCTCTCATCCTCTTGAATGGCAAATTTTCTTCATTTAAATGAAACTACCTAATTTTTGACTATAGGATATGTAGCAGGTCTTGGTGGTTTCCTTATCTCGTAATTCGTTCAAATACACTCGATTATACCAATTGCAATTGGTATGTTTTTCTCACAAATTCTTGTTTGGAAGACAAGATAAGAAGGAGTATGCTCTAAAATAACGAATTTATAGCTTGGTGTATGCCTTGTAGCCACTTAAGCCCATTTTCCTTTTATTTTCTCTTTAAACTGCAAGTGTTTAAATTTCTTAGTATAAAACTTTTCAGACACATAGACACTTCTAATATAGTATTATACTGCTATGGTCTACACCTTATCGTAATTTGTAAGGAATTGTTAATAAAAAACATAATTTAACACTGAGAAATTTTTTTACTTAGGTATTTACAATTTAAGGTTTTTCGAAGGTATAATGAACCTTTCCATCTGTAGGATACTGCCTTGGAGTCGCAGCCAAGAACATTCTAAATTGATAAGTCCACCAATGAAGAAAAGCAAAACCCCCTATTACCCCTAAGAATTGAAGCCACATAACCCATAATGGATATCTTAGCTTTCTGTTAATATCATATCTGTCTTCAGTGTACATATCAAAATCACTGTGAAGCTACAACAGTACATAATATATTTATATGTTGATTCCTAATACCCTGTACTCGGCTTACTGTTTCCCCAAAATTTCTTTTGAGTTCTGGATTGTCCCATGGATAAAACGGATCGCGGCTTTCACCAGACTCTGGACGAAACTTTGGATAGTCTCCTGAACCAGAACCGTTATCTGGGTAAGGTTCATATTCTTCAATGGGAATTCCATACTTCTTGGCAGCTGCAATCCGTTGCTCCTCGGTTATTGGATAAGGACCTGGTTTGAAATCCTTATTCCAATCTGAAAATAAACAGTAACTCAAGAAAAATTTGTAATTTACTTATGTAATATGTCAATTACGTACGGCTTCTTACTGCAGTCAAAAAAGGAATGACTGATTTATTTCTTAATATGCTAATTTTCGAGGTTTTGACCAAAGAATTCATTTTTTCCTTTAATTTATTTCCTGTTAGATTGAAATTATTATTTAAAGCCCTAAAATGTCTTAAAAGTTGTCAAACTTTTAGACTAACATCAAGGTAAAGTCATCTGTCAGTTTTCTGTTTTATCTTTACGCTGATAGATGTCATCAACAACCATATTTATATAGAGATGTGAATCTTAGGAATGTCCTTATATCTCTATAAACTGAAATTAAAAGGTAAAAGAACTTGGAACTGAACTTTATTGATACGTGTTGATAACGCGAAGAGTAGAACAACAAAACTTGTAAAATCTATGGAGAGGCCCTATTTATATCATTATGGATACAAACATTAAATTGCTATGGTATTTTGTTGATAAAATACAAAAGAAAGTTAGAAACGGAATAAAAGAATAATACAAGGCAATCTAAAAATAATAAGTCTTGGTAACTAAGAAAAATAATATAAAATTATCAACTAACATTAGAGGACTCGGTATAAAAATGAAATGTCAGAAAAAGGTGACAAATGTCAAAAATCAAAAGTCAAAAACGCTACAACTACTCCCCCTCCAGTGAGTCAGTCGGAAAAGGCGCGAACGTAACCGCTTTCTTCACCCTTGAATATGTCCTAAGTGACCGGCCCAAAGACGTTGAGAGAAGAGGAGCAGGAACCGGAACGGGAACTGGAGCGGGGATTGGAACAGGGACTGACACAGAAATTGGAGCGCGCACTGAGTTAGGCACTGGGTAAGGCACTAGATTGTGCTCTGGTTCAGTTACTGG
>JABRWK010000093.1:182392-237245 GCA_013372445.1 Hypothenemus hampei | reverse complement strand
AGGTTATGCAAAGAAGGAAAAAAAGATTTGAAAAAGGCTAAAGATGAAGGAACTTTTCACGAAACTTTACTGGATAGAAGAAGTAAGATGAAAGCTGATAGATATTGTAAATAAATTCCTTGAAATTTTGCATTCATAACTTATAAAAGCAGATATGTATATGAAGAACGGTCAAATGAAAAATCTTAAGTTTTTAATAAAATATAAAATATTACGTACAGTGCTTGAATCAGTTTATCACGTGCTGTCATCCTTTCGCAATAGAACAACTGCCAAGTCCCTTTTTTTACTCTAATAGCGGACCTGAAATGGTTCTTCAGAAATTCTGAGTATGTAACACTATAAGTAATTCAATAGACTTGTTGTTTTTGAAAATTAATATTTTTAATAAAAAAAAAGTTAATCCTTCCTGTCGAATATTGTGAATGAAATATCTTGCAATCATTCTTTTCTCAGTCTGCTAATGTCAGTTGGATCATTAGGGTGATTTTAAAGTTCTCGTTTGAATAGATCTCGGTTCTTACGGGTTATCGGGCCGCCAAAACAAAATATTTTTTTGTTGTCAGGGTTGTATTAAAACTAACAATTTGATAAAATAAACTATATAGTTGGTGTAGTGTTTTGGTTAAAATACTCGCAGTGTGTCAGGTTTGTTTTTGTTTTTGTTTGTGGCATCTATTGTCTCATTTTGTTTTTCGAATTGTCAATAGCTGTCAGAACTGTAAAAACGGTTTTTTTTAAGAAAAGAAAAAAAGGTGATTTTAGAGTGAACTGATTAGAAGGGAATAACAAGCAACAAATAAAACGATAAATAATAAACAATTAAACGAAACAAAATTCGGCGATATCTTACAAAATGGCAATGAAATGCCCGCGTATTTTTTACGATTAAAAGAAAAGAAAAAGAAAGGGGTGTGAGCCATAAACTTATGAAATATACAGTATGCACAACGTGACCTTAGCACAAATATAGAAAAGGACAGATACAAAATACGTCTGTCGCGTTCACTCCTACTTGACTGACAGTTGGAGTGAATGCGACAGACGTATTTTCTATTTGTCCTTTTCTAAATTTGTGCTAAGGTCACGTTGTGCATACTGTATAGTCGATTTAAAGTATTTAAACTGATGAATTTATTGAATTTTAATATTATTTTGGCAAAACACTTAAAAAAAATCACAAAAAAATGTTTTGTTTTGGCGGCCCGATAACCCGTAAAAACCTAGATCATTTATAAACTATTTGGTAGTTGTAAGGGATATTATTTTGTAAAAAATAGAATAAATGTTGTAGTGATGCAATTCATGTTCAATACTTTTTTTGACATTTTAAATCTTTATTTTAAATTTAATAAATCACAATAAAAAGACGTATTGTCCAAAACGGAAATTTAATTTTACTGTTGTTATTGATTATTTTCTACAACTGACCCATTAGCATTATAGGCTTGGGCATTTTATAATAAAAACTAAATTCACTATCATTTTAGGAATTTAATTTTGTTGTATTAGTAGATACTACTTGTTTGAAAGAATTCTTTGCCAAAATTATTTAAAAAAAGTAAAAATAAATTATAACAACAGCTTAGACTCGTAAGGAAAGTTTGTTTAAAGCCAATTGACGCGTTGGGTTTCAACTAATGTCGCTTTTGGATCTTGCTAATTTTAACCATTCCACAAATTCATCCAGCATTACTGGCCCTAAAATGGCCATCCAATAATACAAAATATACGTCTCTATTTTTAATCTAAACTTACAGGCTCCGTCAACATCATAGTTGGAAAGATCATTATAAATGGTCCTTGAAAATTCTAAAATGTTACTCCACTGATCCTTATTAATTACTTTGTACTTAGATTGATCAAGGAACTGGCTGAACTGTGTGTAAAGAGGCCAATGTTTTCCTAACAACAGTTGTAACATTGCCTTTGCAGTTTCCATATCCATACTTCGCTGATCCTTATCCTAAAAGATTGTTCAGTTTTTACAAAATGTATTGACAAATTACTGGAAACCTACCCGTGCAAATTCATAAGCATATCGATAAATTGATTTAAAAATGTTCTGATCGTTTAACAGGGAACGTAAATGATCTAAGCGATATTGCAATTTTTGAATGGAATCACATTGTAACTCGCTTAAACCCTTAAGCCACTCATCTTTAGTAAAAAATCCCATTTGGCGGGCTTGCATTTTATAGGCTAACACTAACATAACGACATTTTCCGGTTCAACTCCGATATCCTCACAAAATTTTTCCATTCCATCTGGACCAAGTGTATCCGGATCATCTGTGCTTGTATATTCTCTGAACCACATGAGACATCGCTTCTGGCTAAAGGAAGTGTCCTCAGTTCGTGCATTTCTTCGATTACTGAAAAATTGCAATACTTTTATTGTTACGTTCAGTTAGTCTGGTTATGTAAACAATATACTCCTCTTCATCCATAAAATATTTAAAAAATTTCAAAAATTAAATATTTAATTCGTCGAAATAAAACTGATTTTCTAACGTAACCTAAATGAAAATCGAATTTTGGCAATGGGCACATAAACCTGTGTTATTTTTAAAATAAACAGCTGTAACTGTGGACTTGTTCAGACCGTTTGATTATAAATAGTTTTTTTCTTAATTCAATATTAACGTCTCTGCGAATGGTTTGACTGGTGTTATTTTACGCGTTTTGAGTATAAATTTACGGAAACAAATTTCAATTATTATTCAAATTTAATTCATTTTAATGGAAACATACCTAGTGTTGCGAAGACGCTTTGAATATCTATCCTCATCTGTGGAATTCATGTCAGAAACTTTGCGTTTGCTACGAGGCATTTCAACAACGCACCTATTAAGGTTCTCAAAGTTACTTTAGGGCTGGAACATGGAATGCTTACAATTAACTAAGTTTCTTCAAATCATCAATATGGTATTGAGAAAAATGGTACAAAGCCTTTTTGAGCACTGCAAGTATTTCACTTTTAGAAATAATTAATTATTAAATGACTGTATGTGTAGGTAAATATTATAATTAATTCATTTTGTTTAATGAGAATTTCTGTTTGAAAAATATAATGTAACTATATAATGTTCAATAGATATGTTATTCATTAATTGCGATAATTAAATAAAAACTATATTTTTCTGTAATTTTTTTTTTACTTCGATATATATCTACACATTGACTGAACTGATCTTTACCTATTTTCATTTAAACTCGTTAGCGCGACTGGATCCGTTTCGCAGAACTTACAAAGACGTTAACTACAATAATTCGTACAATATTTGAGGATTAATTCGATTTAAAAGTGAAAAACATTCACAATATATTTCTAATTTTTCTTGTACGTTCCCTAACCTAAATCTTTATATTGAATGACATTTGACATCCGACAATGGCGTGATTGAAAATAATATTTGACAGTTAACAGATCAATTGTCAAAATTGGTCCCAACTGGGCTGCGTTCAGATATGTAGGTGAAATGCGTCCGAACGTTCTAAAATCGGCTTTGCACTATGGGATATACTTATAATAGAATGAGATAGAATGTCATATAATATGATGAAAAGTCGGCTTTAGAACGTCCGGGCGCACTCCACCTACATATCTGAACGCAGCCCTGTTATTGCCACATGTTTGGAAAAGTAATACTAAGTCCATGACTGTTTAGTACATTTTAACTCGAGTACTTTATGTTTTTTATTTTTAACTTTGTAATGTAATATTTAAAAAAAAACACTTCCTTTTTTGAGTAATCTAATAGTTTCTTAAAACTTAGATTGGTTTTATAATGAGTAATGGTATAAAATTTTTATAACATTCTATAAGTTGTAATTGTACAACAATGGTTACTATTTCGACATAACCTTACATAATTTTTGTATATCCCCTCGTAAATTACTATCACGATAAATAAATAAATAAATAAACGTGAACATTAACTCTGTTTAGAATTTGCATTAAAACAGGTTCACGTATTGTAATCTGCGAGCTTATTGCGTACCTCTCTAATAAAAATAGGTTTTATCTTTCTTTTTTTGAGTTAGGTTAATTAACAATTTGAATAAACGGAAGGCAATCAACTTAAACAGATCATTGTAGTATTGAGTTTTTTGTTTTTCTAAAAGCCAAATTATATTTTTTGTTAATCTGAATAATTAACATTCCAAGAAAAGCTTAGGTAAGTTTTTAAGATAACGAATAAAAGAAACAATGAGTTACTTGTAATAGTTTGAAAATCAACGTAGGGCCATGGCAAGTTTCCATTACAACATTGGTGAACAACCTTCGATGCAAAATTTAAATCATCAGTTTGGAGATAAATTGAATATCCAAATGTCTGTGGTATCAAATCCACAACTGGGTGCAGGTAATGTAATCAAAAAAATAATAAATAGTATCATTTAATACGGTTTTCAGTGAGAAGAACAAACGGTGATCGATTGTATGAGATAAGGCAGAACCCATTTAATTCCACATCGAATGTTATGAATTCAGAGTCAAACAATAGGAAATCGAAAAAAGCATTTGAAATCGAACGCGTTATCAATGAAATTAATCAAGGTTATAAAGTATTGGTTCTAGTTCGTGGTGTTCCCGGTTCAGGAAAATCGACATTAGCAAAAATGATTTTGCAAAACACCATTGGTGACAACTATGATTACGCTAAGAAGCACATTTTATCAACTGATGACTATTTCATGAAAAATGGCGTTTATCAGTTTGATCCGAATTCACTTTCTGATGCCCACGGTTGGAATCAGCAACGAGCATTTAGCGTCATGTCCAAAGGTTACAGTCCAGTAATCATCGATAATACCAACACCCAAATGTGGGAAATGAAGCCCTATGCGACAATGGCTACTGATTACGGATATTTTCTGGAAATATTGGAGCCTGATACTCATTGGTTTTTCAACGATAAGGAACTCGAAAAGCGCAACAAACACGGAGTCCCTAAAGCAGCTATAAAAAACATGCTTGAGAGATATGAGAAAAATGTTATTCCAATAAAATTGCTTGCTGCTTATGACTTAAAATACAAGTTCCAAAGACCGCCACAGTTCAGGTTGCAACCACCATTTTCTGGGCAGTTTTCTACTAACGAACTCTCTTCAATCAGAAAGGCACCGTCTCCAATTGCCTCTTCATCAGTGGATGACATTTTAATGCAAAGTGACTCAACATTGTTAAACGCTCCCGTTTTGAAACCGGTGACTTCTTCAGCCATGAAGCAAAGTACTAGTTTATTTGACAGTATGAATAAGTGGGGCGTAGACGAAAAGGCTTTACATTCTTGGGACATAGTGACGCCTTTGAAAGATGCAAGGGAGATTCATTCACCAATATTGATCAGTGATGATGAAGACGTTATTGAAACTCGTGAAATGTCTACGTGTACTGAAGACACCGACTTCACTGTTTTACGTAATATTGATACTATTCCTCCTCCAATAGAATATATGATTTTAAGGGCCCACAATAGAGAAATCTATAAAACAAACGCATATCCAAGACCCACACAAACAATTGCAAGAAAATTGATGATAGACAAAAGTTGTCTTACTGAAGACTTATTCGACGAGCACCACGCTCATTTAGAGCAACTAGAGTACGTATTTCCAAATCTCACTACGAAAATTATCAAATATTGGTATGAAAAATGCAACTGTGACTTTGATTGTACCATTGAGCTTCTGCTTAATGAACGAGAAGAAGTTATTCATTCCTCAGTTGATGATGAGATGCCAGTTAAAAACGAAAAAGAAGAAGTAATTGTTGAGGTGCCAAGTGATGTTGTTCAATCACCCTCAAGTCCAATTCACAAACGTAAATTGCCTTCAAACTCTCAAGAGTCAATAGAGTTAAAGATGTTCATTGAAAGTAAAGTTACCATTAATGACAAGCACTATTCTGAAAAGCTTTTGAAAATTAAACAGGCCCGATATGGAGAACCTTCTGCAATTGACGTTGAATCAGATGTGCATATAGCAGGTCGTTCTTCTGTAGATGATGAACATCAAGAAAATAAATTGGACTCTGATGATTCCGATTGGGAAATGGTTTATGCACAGCCGAAAGAGAAAACTATTGAAATGAACTTAGGCGAACACTTTGTTAAACAACTGGAAGAGCAATTTGGAGATTCCAAGTTGGTTTATCCTAAAGGCTTTCAACCTGTGGTTCAAATTCCAGAGTCTTTAGCCAGGCAGTTATATACGTTTTACATTGAATCGGTGTACCAACAAATGGATAATCAGAATGCGTTGATGGACGATTTGGTGAAAGAGGATGAGGAGTTCGCTAGAAAATTGCAGGAAAGCGAGGAAAACATCGTAACAGTACCAGAAGGATCCCCTTTTAAATTACCTGACAAAGAACCTACAGAACTAACGGAAATCATGAAAGAGCAACGGGTATTAGTCAAATGGCAAAAGGAAGCGGAAAAATGGAAAGAAGACACTCCAGACACTTTGGCGGCCCGACTAACGAGGAATAAGTTGTTCAAAGCGTTTCCACGGTTAAATAAAGACACTTTAATCGAAATCTTACACGCGCATAATAATGTTTATAAGGACACTGTGGAAACTCTTCTTGCTAGTACTAATGAGACCAGAGAAGATTTTGAGAGTCTTATTAATCCTCCGATAAATGAAACAGTAATGGAGGAAATGCGAAAGGCACACGATGATTGCTCTGAAGAACAAGTAAGTTCTAGTTAAATCTATCTAATTTTCCACGACAAAGCTTATGTTTTCCAGACTGAAAATTCCCCAAAAACAGCTCAGGAATATCGCGAAGAAGCTAATAAATATTTGGAAAAACGCAGCAAACTTTACGAAAAAGTCCAAATTTACCATCAGAAAGGCATGAGAGAAGTGGCTCAGTTCTACAGCGGCTTGGCTTCAAAACAAACGAAACTTTTCGAACAGGCAAACAGTCTGGCAGCCACTGCTTTCGTGGATGAACATTCCAAGCGTCTGGAAGATTGTAACACTTTGGACCTACATTTCTTATACGTCAAGGAGGCCATTCCAAACTTGGACATATTTCTAGATCGGAACATTAATTTGCTTCGCTTGAGCACCACAATGCATTCAGATAGTTTACAAATTATTACTGGACGTGGTAAAAATAGTGCCGGTGGTCTTTCTAGAATTCGGCCAGCTGTTATAACACGATTAAAAGAGAGAAAACTCAGGTGTGTATAGAATAAATTCAGTTAAAGGTAAATATATTTTATATATTTAGTATACTATATAATTTATATATAGCAAAACAGGTACAAAAGAAAATTTAACAATTATTATAAGCAAAACCATGTAACATTTTTCAACTAAATATAATTGCCATGTTATCACAATTCCCATTTAATCAAGACATACATTTTCAGTAACTTTCGGTTCTAATAGTTCTAGGTAAAGTATGGCAAAGCCGTCGATTAAATGTTTAAATGGAATTTTAACTCTTTTTGGATAATTCAATACAAACTACGTGACCATTATCAGTAGAGAACGTGAGAAATACTTGCATTTTATTCTATGTGTTGTATCCTGCAACCAATAAATATTTTGGTCACATTATTCATATACGTAAGCGTTATCAAAATGAATATGTTTTAATGTCAGCCATAAAAAGTGATATGATGAAACAAATTATAACATAACAGCTTTCATATTTGTCGTTTTTGTTAAGTTTTAAGACATAAAAAAAAGGTTTTTTTTTTAATAATCTGTGCTGAAACATAACTAGGGCATTACATTCCTGAATTCAAAGAAACTAGTGTGAATGGGTATCATCTAGTACCACCTCTAGAAAACTGAAAAAAAAATCATACAATTAGTCGACTTTTATCTAGACAAAATAATTTACATTTTTTGTCGTTTGTTGTCTCCAAGACAGTGCTACTCGTCCTTACATGATTTAAGCTTAGACACATGAGGTAAGCTTAAAGAAGGAAGGATTGTTATATCCTCCAAATAGGTCCGACTTGTCGCTAGTTGATTTTCATATTTTTCAACTGTTTAAAGTATATGACTGAAGTAGTAGACTAGAGTGAAACGCCTACGTATGTTGAAGAATGTATTGTAGTTTAGAATCCTTGCATGTATTTCTATTAATATGCTAATGGACTTTTCTCTTTTTTAGCTATAACCATCTGAATCCTGGTTTATTAAGGGTAAAGGTCACGAGAAATTCAAAACTTACCTGTGAACTTTGATGTAAGGAAAATTGAGTATATACCGAGTGTCCTAACGGTTACCAATAATTGAGACACCCTGTAACTCTAGGAGCACGTGGTATAAAAATCGTATACGTATATGAAAAGATATGTATATTGTTTCAGATTCATTCTTGGCATGAACTGATCTATTCTGATTCAGTACAAAATCTATTCCAAGTACAAGTGTCAATCCAATAATATTTAATAAAATCCCTCCATTTTGAGTGATTTAGCCTTAAGTTTTCTTTTCTTTTATGCATAGTTAATTAGATATGTTGCGTTAATTACTAATACGAATACGTAAATTTGAATTGGGGTTCTGAATTTTAATGGTGCTATCTGTGTTAGTTGTTTGCTCAATGTTAAAAGTAGAAATTCATATTTTTTTCAGTTACCGTAGATTTAAGAGGTTATAGGATTAAGTAGTGGTTTGAGCATCCCGTTCATCGAGAAAATGCAAACAAATTATTTAAATTATAATTGTTTTCGATAATGATTTCCTCGATGCGCGAGGTATGCTCTCTTATTAATTATTAGAAAATGCAATTTTTAAAGTTCCCTTGACTAAAAATGTACCTATATTTGTTATATGCATAATTAACCATGACTATGTTTATATTATATTTTAATAAAATATATCATTCTTGTGTTTAGCCAATTTCAATGAAATCACTATCAAAATTAGTGTGAAGTGATACTTTTGGCAGTAACACTCGTTAAAATTGCCGATTCTCTAACAAATTTAGGTTGAACTCAATTAAAAAAATAGGTTTTTATCTTAAGACGGCTATGTTTTTTTAAACATTGGGTTGTATACCTATAAAGCTCCTGTAGACTTGTTTATGCACTTAAGTACGTCTGAGAATGATTCTTTTCAGATTTTTTCCAATACCTTACATTATAAATTGGAAAATTATATGTAACTAATTTCAAAATTTCCAATTAAAACGTCAGTTTAATTGCATAAAACGTATCACTTAGTTCACAACATATCTTTGGAGTAACATGGGAAAATATTAAAAATGAATTTGAAGGAAATATCGTAATACTTAACTATATACATAAATCAATGTCGAAAATGATCGACAAGACAGTTATGGCTTATCTGACGTGAATACAATATTGATACAAGTAGACAGGTCTTAAGTTTTTATTATATTTCTAATTACATAGAAATTAAGAGAATCTTATTACACTACATATTTTATCTATCTTCCATTTGATTGTCTCGTCCCACTACTGACTCTTCAAATTTGATCATATAAGTGGTACCCTTGTGCCAATGAGCGGAAACTTTGGCAGGCTACAACATATAGATTTTGTTAAAAACTTTATTTCATTTTTAGAAAAATATAAAAATACTTACAAAACCGGTTCCTGTTAAAACAGCTTCAATTATTCCAGCGATGAATACCGCACAATTCAAGCTACTTTTGTCTCTGGGTACAGAAATAAATTTGTTTACTATAGGTTCTTTTTCCATTAAATAGTAGGTGTTTTCATCATCATTGGAGTGTTCTAATTTGTCAGCTTCTTTGCCAAATAACACCTGGAATTAATAGCATTTATTGCATATTGAATTTTAAGAAATTAAGAGCATTTTGCCTTCCAAAACGTAGTTTTAACATAAAGTAGAATACTTAGTAACTTAGTTTCTCGTTTTCCATTACGTTCCCTGACAAAATACAGGTCGATTAATTTGACACCAACCCTCCTTCCAAGTTCATGCAATCTAAAATTTGCATTCCATTCAAATTCCTACGTTACATCGTACATATCAATAGCTTTTTAACATAGAGACATAAATGCATGAAGTTAACTTGTCAATATAAAAAAAAAACTTTTTTTAGTAACCTTTTTGTTACAAATTACAGATGGCTTAAGGGTCTTATTGCTAATAAAAATTGTTAATTTTGCAAATTTTGAATTTACACCCCTATGTTGTGGAGTTATCGATATTTTCTATATGATTCCAACCTGTTTTGTAGCTCAGGCAATGTCTGAGATTTGTTTTGACAATATTGCACTACTTCTGAAAATAACAAAGCGAAACAATTTAGAGACACTTCCCCCTTGCCTCGACTTAATGGTTTATCCAGAATGCTTCCACGGTTTCTTCCACCCAAGCTCATGTTTTGGAAAATTTTGCCTTGTCCTAAATTAAATGTTCTTTGTTTGTAGAGGTTAGGGCAAGTAAGAAAAAATAAGACGTTTAAACTAGAGCCCTCTATGGCTGCGAGTGAGAACAAAATAATCCAAAAGATAAAAAAGGAATCTTTTCAATGTAATTATTATTTTCCCAATATAATATCTGTGAATATTATTTGATGTGGATATTACAATTGGAGAATTTTTAAGATCAGATTTCCCATTGATGGACGGAGCGTTGTTTGCAACAATCAACGATACGACATAGATGTATTAAGGTGCGTATCCACTGGGCGAACGAATAATGAACTCCGAACAACGAAGTTCGGAGTTCGTTTTCGGTTGAAATTGTTGGTTAATTCTGCGAAATTTGAAGAAGATGGTGGTGAGATGGTCCGTTGGATTTCTGTTAGAAAAAGAAGACGAAATTTATCATTATTTAAACTCATGCGTGTATTTAATACGTATGATGAATAAACTAAAAAAATATGTACATAGGTATATAAAAAACTTACTTGTTGATTGATAAAATTTAGGCACTGCACTACGCACCAATATATTCCTTTTACTGGTATCAACAATATTTTCCATTAAGACATTTTTTTCGCAAATGCGTCTATTCTTTAAGTCCTCAATGTTCATCAACGCAATATTCAAGTTTCCACCATTTTTTTGTCAGCATTTTAATCTTTCAATATCTTTAATTGGAAACTTGAAAAAACTTAAATTTGTATTCACTTTCCTGTTGCTATTGCAACCAAAATATGAGCACTTGTGGGTAGCCAAAGACATTTTCGATTTGTTTTAATAAAAACACTTAGTTTTATAATTTTCTATTTTTCACCATTTGAATTTGATTTGAAATAGCGCATTTTCATTTAAGTTACTTGGACAAATCTACAGTTGCGTTATATTAAACAGTGACGACAAGTGTTAGCTTTTTTATTGAACGCTATTTGAAGACAATTTATTCATTGTTCTAAAATCGCCAAAAATGTCACTTGGACCACTCTTCTCCTCAGCCCTTCATTTAGTAAATGGTTACCTTTAAATGTCGTAACAATACGTCTTTAAAATAAAATGCAGATGAGCAGGTAGAAGATCCAGATATAGGACACCTTTTCTAGACAATAAATACACAGGTAAAATTCCTTATTTTTGAAATACTTTTGAAAAACTTCAATTGAAAACTACGTACCCATAGACCCACCAACTAAACCTTACTAAAAATGTATAATTATTTTAGCTTATACTTAGCGGTAAGTTACAAAATATTCAATGCTCAAATAATCCACGTCTTGATATCTGTATGATGTTTTGCGTGTACGATTTTTCTTGTGTCCATTATATGATTTCATTCTATAACAACAAAATAAAACTGTTGATTTAGTTTGAAAAGAGAAGTTTCAGTAATAACGAAGGTCTCAAACAAAGCCATTCAGATATGAAAAACATTTTCGTTGAAAAGGAGCAGGTAATATTTACCCCTTAAACGTAACTACATGGCACTAATTAATACTCTGAATTTTTAAGTCAGAAACAGTGAAATCTTTCTTTTCTAAAATGGTAATATCTGAATAAGCAGACTTTTAGTTCATAATTTTTTTCAGTTAACAGAAGTATCGTCCTCTATCTCTAAGAACCCTCAACAATTTTTTTCACCATTTATGACATTGAACTGGGCAAATTAAGGTCAAATCAGGTACTATTGCAGTACTATTGCTCCTCCCGCACCCCCCGTGGACATACAATAAAACAAGCCAACAAAAAGCAAGTGTTCTCAGTCAGAAACAGACCGCTGCAAATATTTTCAAATTTACAACAAAAAAAAACTGTCGCTGCTGCTGCCACCCTGAGAAAGCATTTGAGTTCACGCAAATTCAGACGAAAATTTTAAAATGGAATATTTGCAGCATCGTTTTAAAATGAGTCCGATTTATATGGTTCCCGATGTTCCCGAATACATCTTATGGGAGAGTACAATACCACGAGTGAGTGAAATAGAAATTCCTTTAAAAAATAACTTTGTTTTTTTCAATTTTTGTATCTAAAATTTTAGTGATATATGTATGAAAAAATGTGAAAAAATTGATGAATACAAGAGATTCCTTATTTTACTGAACCTTCTTCTCATTTCAAACTAAATCAACAGTTTTATTTTGTTGTTGTAGAATGAAATTATAGAATGGCCACCAGGAAAAATGTATTCGCAAAAGCCATACAGATGTCAAGACGTGGATCATTTAAGCGCTGAATATTTCGTGACTTTCCAGTAAGTATTATACAAAAAGTTTTTTTCCATTTAGGAGTTTTTCAGAAGTGTTTTGAGACTAGTGAATTGCATTTGTGTTGTCGAATGTTTGCCTTCTATCCCAAATATCAGACCATTTTGGTTTGCGGCCATTTTGTTTAGCATCTAGAAATGGTGTCCTATCTTTGGATTTTCTAACTGCTCATCTGCAATCTATTTCAAAGACGCATTGTTACGATTTTTACTAATTAATCATTTGCTAAATATCTTTTGTTTAACTGACTATTAATAACTTTTAATACATTTATAGTTGCATCATTGGTTATTGCAAGCAAGCACCCCATCCATCAATTTGAAATTTGATTTTACGAATTCTCAATCTGTAACGGCCATTTTAAAACTGATGCTGTTATTGCTGCTGATCCCCTTTAACTTGTTGTGGTCATAAAGCATTGAAAAAAAGTGATTTTAGGCTGGCTTTGGTTTAGTTTTTTCTTAAAACTACAGGGAAATAGGTATCGATTAAAAGAAAATATTCCTCCTATATTGAAATAAGATGTTCAGTTCAGTCAGTGGTGATAAAACATTAATTTTGATGTGTTTCTTAAAGGTTTTTGGGACCAGTAGAAATGACGAATTTTAAAATGCATCCCAGTTGGGAAGAGGCAAATGTAGTGGTTCGAATATGGGCCGCTTGGATGGAGTATGATAAAGCACGCATTGCTAGAAAATGGCATCTGATTTATATGACATCCCATTCAAACGAGATGGACTCTTCTGCAAATTACAATGAATGCTCTGAACTTATAAAGTGAGTTTCAAATTTTATGGGTATGAAAAACCAAAATTGCTAATTGGTTGTTGTTTATCTTGATATTTTTTACATATTTGGAATGCTTTTTTTGTACAGGGTAGTGGTAGGGAAGGGTTGTTAAATATCAACCGTTGCACGAAAGTATGGCATTTAGTTCATAAAAGTCACCTAAACTATTGTATTTTATAGTTAAAATATTTGTCTTTTTAATAATTTTTTAATAATAAAAGTCAAAAGTCAGCTTCCAAAATATTGACCGTGTAACTTAACGAAATGGGTATCGATCCTAAATACATAAACTTAAATTTAATTGAAATAAAAACGTAGTCTTGATCTAAATTAATCATTGTCTACTTTGTTTTCTACAGCACAATTCGAATTGAATTCGATAGGAATTTTCCATTGAACGCTCTAGCCCTAAAAGCAATACTATGTCACAGAACAGAATTTCCTATATTCTATCCGATGGACAATATATTATTGTATGGTGGGGCAGTTCAAACATTGATGCCCATTGAAACCAAATCTGAAGTAAGAAAATCGAATGGGAAGAATTTCACTGAGACTTACCTTCCGGTAAGATTTTCAAATAACTATCACTACTTCACATATTTTCAATTTTTTGTTCTTCTTTTTATTCTACAGTCTGAGTTATTGTATGATATATTCGACCGCCTGGATTTACGCAGTTTGAATCGATGCGCTCAAGTGAATAAAAGATGGAATTCAATAGCCAGCGATCCATATTTTTATCGAAATGTCGACTTAAAAGTAAGAATTTTATTAATTTTTCGATAAAATATAACAATCTGACCGACTGCTCTTGTAAATTAGTATATTATTCACTGTACTCCTAATCATTGATAATGAATTGATAAAATAAAATTGTACTTATTTAACTCTAGAATGCTACCCGGGTTACACCTATAGCCCAAAAGTAATGTACTTATTATGGACTTGAAAATATGGGCAGCATTCTGGGGTCAAATATACTTGAATATTTCAATTTTTGTAAAAAATTAACATTACTATTACTATTTATTTATTTTAGACGTACTGGAACAAAATCAACGGAAATACCCTAGAGAAATTGAAGAAAAAGCTTTGTAAAGTTAGAAAATTGGATATGGCATGGTGTAACGAATACCTAATAGGAGGTGTTGAATTCAATAATAGCATGGCGAGGTAAATTCAGGATTTAACAAGTTTTTTCTGTTTAATTTTGTGGGAGGAGGCAGCGGCGGTTAAAAAGGGTACACGGCGAAGCTGGTTAATTTTCTCCACCTATAAATTTCGTTTGTTCATATTTTAATCATTGAATAGATTCAAAATATTCAAGAAGCTATTAGCAAAGATTAAATCTGGAGCAGCTGCCTGTCTGACTGGCCAGTTGACTCATCAAACATTTGCTTCAGAATTTATTATCTGAAGTGAAGATCTCTATTTTCTAAGAAAGAAAAAAAGCTATTAAATTATGGCGAATATGAAACTGACGAAAGCAAATCTAAGATTGAAGGTGAACAGTATGGAATCAAAAAAGGACGATGAGGGAACATTATTTTGAATCGGTTGATACTTTGTTAAATTTTTTATTTGAACTTTTTCATTGGTTTAGTATCAAATTACTCAGTGGCCCAAATTTTAGCCGTTCGTTCAATAAAAATTAAGACATGTAATGCCTACTGTTGTTTTAGTATATTGGAAACAGTAAAAGACACATTGACACATTTGTCCTTGAATTTAACAGGTTGGTTAACAAAACCAACAATAAACCGAATATTCGATTGCCAATTTTTAGAAGGTAATTTTCCAATTGTAAAATTGAATATGTGAATATTTTATTTTTATTTTTTAGAGTTAAGATTACGGAATCACGATTTCCACCTTGATGATAATTGGTCTATGTCTTGCTGCAATGATAGAATGATGAGATTGAAAACACTGGATATCAGTCTGAGTTCTATTGGGGAAAACCATCTCATTAAGATTTTAGAAAATATTCCTAACCTGGAACATTTAGCTATGAGTAAGTAGTTTCAGTAATAAATTTGATCCTAGTGATAGAAAGATAGAATGTATGCCATAGGTAATGGTACTCGTTCTAATCTTAATTTAGATTTCAGTTAAAATAGATTTTGTGTTTAAATACTGATCAAATTTGTTAAATCTAATAGTTAAAAGTCTTCAAACTTGTTTCATCATTCTTCATCATTTGAAAATATTGACTAAGAAAATCATATTTGATTTTAGATAATTGTAAACATCTACAGAATCTAGAATTGATTCTAACGACTGTGCGAATGCACAATTTAAAATTGAAAACTTGGAGTTCCGCCATAACATTTTTCCGCCAAAACAGTTCTGAAATCTACGAAGGATTCGGGAATTTAACTAATTTGGAACATTTAAATTTGAATTTTTGCGAACCGAGTTTACCGTACGAAACCAATTGTTTCCAAAGCATTACCAGGAATTGTCAAAAATTGAAGAGGTACTATTAGCCAGTCAATTTCAGTATTTTCTGATCGTATGAGCGTTTTTTTCTCTTTTAGATTAGAATTGGGCTATTGGAAACGCATGACTGATGAAAAACTATTGCCAGTCACAACTCAATGTAAACAATTGCGTCACTTAAATATATCCGTAATGCCTAAAATATCATTTGTGACCTTGTCAATGGCTTGCGACAATCTACCAAATCTTCAAGAAATATGTGTTTCTGTCTGTAGACATATTAGTAAAGAAATGGTGAGTAGTAGTTTCTTGATTTCTTGTTTCGATTTATTTTATTGTAATTACACAGGATGTTAATTAATTCTAGATAATAATTAAAAAAAAAGAAATCTCACTGAATTTTTAAAAGAAAGCGGTTCATATTAACGTAGGTTCGTTCAGAAAAAGAGCCGTTTTATTAAACCTACGAAATCTAAGCAGAGATTTTGATTTAATTTCTGAAGCGAATCATTTAAAAATTTTCTAATATTTAAACGCTTGCAAATGTTTTTAAATATTTTTCTATTTTTCAGATTGAGTTGTACAGGGAAGTGTATCCAGACATCAATTTCTATCAATAGGCACTATTTGTACCGTTGCAAGTATTAAAAATATTGAAAGAAATGTACCAGAATAACAAAGAAAGGTAGCCAGTCATATCTCCGAAACTATTTGAATTAGAGCGGAGAAATAAAAAAATGATCATAGATGTGGCCAAGAGAAAATGCTGGAAATAATTTTTAAGTTCCTATCGAGGTCTCCAGAGGGCGGCTTACTGATTTTAAATGGAAATTCCTATTTTTGTGCAGTTTTCTAAAGTAATGTACTTAAAAAATATATCTATTGTAAACTAGTAACCAATATGTGAAACTTTGTTTAGCAAATTGTGAAATAATATAGTAATATATAAATAATATAGACTTTTTTTAAATTTCTACCACCGAAGCCGAATACAAGACTTTAAGAGAAGTGATAAAAGAAGCCGAAGATTTTTGAAGCGATTTCTAACAGAGCTAGGATTTGAGATCCTGACAGCAGAGACAATATTTAATGATAGCGAAAATGCTATACAGTATGTCCGAAATTTGATCCTAATCATGGGGTTTTTCCTTATTATAGCTGGAATAAAGTTTAATTGGGAGAAGATTTGGGGAATTTCAGAATCTTTAATGTCATTTTCAAAGTTCACGGCTTTTTAATTTAGATACGTTTACTCGGTGATCTGCCGCAACTGCCATTTTGCATATCAGAAATTTATTTAATTTGTTTTAAATCTGGATCTGATTCAAATATAATATTTTAGAAACAATTGCTTGAAATCAAAAAACCTCATTTTTCATATCATAATTAAAGAAAGAACTGATTTATATGGTCTAGACCAGTGGTCGCGAACCTATGACCCGCGGGTCAGACACTGACCCACGGGGGCTTTTTACTGACCCTCGCATTCATTTTTATAAACTTATTTTTTATATTATAAAAAAGAGAAGAGACAATCAGATATACCAAAAAAACTTAATTTTTNTAATAATAATAATAATAATAATAATGACAATTACTAAAGAAATTATCTTCCTACTTTTAAATATTCATCTTTAAGAACGTGATACAGAACATCGCAAACAATGGGAATAAATTTTGAAATGGTGGTTTCGTCAATTCTGGTACTATACATTAACGATCGGTAAGTCTCACCAGTGGCTAAAAAGCGCAGTGTAGTTTGTAATCTAAAAATTATATTTTTGTAAAAACTTTATTCCTGATAATTAAATAAGAATTTTTTACTTGGATCGTACTGAAATACATTGGCGCATTACAGTATCTTGTTTGGTTAAGTAAATTTCTACTTTGCTCAGTAATTTTTCAAATGAATTGTTATTCATGCGCAAGAAATTCTTAAATGATGGCGGATCTTCATTTAATAATTCATTATTTAACATAGTTAATACGCCCTTGCCTGCTAAACGTCGGTTTTTCCAGTCTCGTACCCAAACTCTGCGGCTTCTATTTTGAGACTTTCTTTTTTTGAGAATTCCCATTATTAATATTATAATAGCACAAGCAGCTGAACTTAATAATAATTCTTCTTCTCGATCCATCTTTCTAAATTTTTACTATTACTTTATATTTAATAATTTGAAGTCAGATTTAACGTGTATTTGACATTTATTAAATATCAAAATGTTGGTTTTACCAGTAATCCATTTATTTTATTGACTTTGACTGTTGCAGATTTTAACAATTAAAATTTAGTACTAAAATCAGTACTGAAATTAGTCTCGTGTCAGACGGCCTTAAAAGCTTTTTTAACTTTTGGCTAACAGCTCAAAATGATAATACCTCTTGAGACCTATACTGCCGTGTATATCTAAAACAGATTATCTCCAATTTTTTATTGTTTTGAAAAACAATGATATTAGTTTCACGCGTAAATGCCACCAATAAAACAGAATTTGTTTAATTTGATTTTCTGTTTTCTGTGAAAAATTAAAATAACTTAACACCAGTGACCATAGATATAACCAAAATTTCATCACAAACTCAATTTTAACTAAGCACGCCAGTATACGTTAAAAATGGTTTCATAAAAGGTACCATTCAACATTAATTCTACCAGTTTTTCTAAATTTTTGTAAAAGTATGCCTATTTTATGATAAACCATGGTAAATAATTCCGGTTTCATATTGTATGTCATACGTTACTGGATTCAAATGACAAGAGCTCCAAACTTTGATCTCTGAGTATGCTCATAAAACCGTAATTTCTAATTCTCCTTTTTCTGTGGTGAAAACACATCTGTATCGCGTAATTCTACTAGAGTTTTGCCTTTCTTTTGAGAGAAAAGTTAGGAGAAACGAAAACCTTTTTCACACGAAGCATCACATTAATCTTACTACAAAATCTGTTAATTTGAGTTAATGGAGTGATTGGGATACAAGTTACTGTAACAATTTAAATCAATCAAATTTATATAGAAAATTTAACGATTTATTACCTGAACTGATACCTAAGGCATTTCTTTAATCTAATTTTGGGTTCATAACGCTTTAAGGGGGAAATACACCATTCAATTTTTTTGATTCAATCAAAGTGAAATAATAAATTTGAATCAGGTAAAATATATGTTTCCAT
The DNA here is from genome assembly GCA_013372445.1 of Hypothenemus hampei. Taxonomy (NCBI): domain Eukaryota; kingdom Metazoa; phylum Arthropoda; class Insecta; order Coleoptera; family Curculionidae; genus Hypothenemus; species Hypothenemus hampei. Next base: position 218,181 of record JABRWK010000093.1, on the reverse strand, counting down.
GGATAAAAATTGTTCCTACACTTTCTCAGTTTGAAAAATGTGAAGAACCTATTTCAATGTTCAATACTAATTGTAAATATACGGAATAGTCAAATTTTGTTGAAACACTCAAATTCTACAACCATTTGAACAAAAAATAGACATACCATCGACAATTTCTGGACATTCCTCCGACATTCCTTCGACAATTTATCGACATTCCTTCAACAATTTATCGACATTCCTTCAACAATTTATCGACATTCCTCCGACAATTTCTCGACATTCTTTCGACAATTTCTGGACATTCGTTCGACAATTTCTCGAAATTTCTTCAACAATTTATCGACATTCCTTCGATAATTTCTCGACATTCCTTCGACAATTTCTATCACTAGATACGGAAAATTCCATGGATTCGTTGGAAAGAGCGGACTTTTTTCCATCAGAAAATTATACAAATTTAGTGACGAGTTGAGCGTGGGTTGAGCGAAAACTTATTTATTCGAAATTGAAAAAAGACGGGAAAAATCGAGAAACGAGTTTACCACGACAAAAACTCATATATTTCCAAAAGACCACTAGACACGGGAAATTCCATGGATTTGTTGGAAAGAACGGACTTTTTTTCATTCCTTCGTCATTATATCGACATATCTTCGAAAATTTATCGACATTTCTTCGACAATATCTCCGAGAAATTTGTCCGACTTGATATAAACAATTATTGTAATTAAGCGGCTTGATTTTATTCAATCGAATTCATCTAGACACGCCGATATAAATGTAATTAGTGGTACCTAATTCATTGAAAAAGGAAACAACATCAGAGAGACCAAATATCTTATTTTTTCTTATTTTAGTTGCATTATTGGAATTAAAAAGCGCTGAAAAGCAGATATTCAGTACGTATGTATTTTCAAGATTTTAGTAGAAGTGAACAAATTGATGTTTTAATCATTTTTGGTCATTATGGACGGAATGCTTCAGCGACAGAATGCGTTTATCGACGAGAAAATCCAGATAAATGCAATTTTCCGAAAAAAAAAATTGTCGAAATGAAATTATTAAAATATCAACCTGTTCATAAATGGGTCACACTGTATGTAGTGTGGAACATTTAACTGTAGTAAATTCATTTTAAACTCAGAGGTTTGTTTCTTTTAAAGAATGCTCGAACATGTTAATATTTATTTGTGTTTGCGATTTTTTTGATAATAAATTCATATATACAGGATGGCACAAAAATTAATAACGACTACCAGTTTCATTTTTTCAAATGAAAATACGTATTTTTTGTCTCTCATTTTTTGAGTTCTGCTTCAATTTCCAAATATGTTTTATGTACTATGTAAACATAACATAACATATGGTGTTTGAAAAATAAAATGCAATGCAATTTTTTTTAATTAATTAATAATTAAATTAATTATTTACTAAAGTAATTTAATAATTAGGTTAACTTAGATAGAAGTATACATTATACATCATACAGTTTATTATTAAGTACAATTAATTTTTTTTTTAAATTACATCGCATTTTTTTATTATCATGTATGTTATGTCGTGTTTATATGCAAATGAAATATGCTTTAAATTTGAAGCAGAATTCAAAAAATACGTATTTCCATTTGAAAAATTAAAATTGGTGGTTGAAACTGGTTTTTTGGACTACCCTGTAAATTTACTATCAAAAAAACTGCCGCCAAAAATAAAAATCGACAGGTTCGTTCTTTTTTTTGAAAAGAACTCCTGAATTTTAAATGAATTTATTCCCATCTTATGTCCTCAGGCGTATTGAAATCTATTCAATCGTTAAATTCTCAATAATTATCGAGTTATATTACTTATAAGGTATATTACATGAATCATATTTAGAATTTTAAGCAGAATTCAAAAATTAAATAAAAAATACCAGTTTCTATTTGAAAAAATGAAGTTGGTGGTTGTCACTAGTATTTGTAGCACCCTGTATACATAAATTTATCAAAAAAAAAATCGCAAGCACAAATAAAAATTGACGCGTCCGAGCGTTTTTTCAAAAAGCAAACCCCTGAGTTTCAAATGAATTTATTTCAGTTAAATGTTCCACACTGTATAGAATAATTGATAAGGAATTATTAGGCATATGTAAGAATCCTTAGTTATTTTTTCAAATGATAATCATTTATGTTTCAACTACAACTCCATACTTTGTTGTGTGCTGATCAATCCTTGAAGTACTTAGTTGGATTTCTTGTATTGGACATATAAAATAACGAAGGAATAACAAAATTTTGCAATTTAATAAAGACAAACCCATCATTTTAAATTCCGAATGCCAGCCAGTCATACTTCTTGATGTTTAGTTAATTACATTTTTGCACTTATTGACACAAGCAAGCATTAAATAAATTAATATTTTAGATATTTCTATTCAATTGTGATGATCATCAATAAGGCAAGACCAGAGTAGGTTCGGTTTACACAAGAACCTGTCAGGGCCATTTTTTCTTATTGTCTATCGATTATTTCCTAATCATAACAAAGTGGCGAATGAAAAATATAAAATTAGAAACAGATACTCATTGTCAGACATACGCACAGATACATATATTCCTGGTCTCTTAGGACAAAGCAGGGCCCTCATAAGATATAGAATGCCAATGGACTACTAACATAAATGTACATACAACACATATGCCGATCTTTTTTGAAAGCTACAAAAACGGGACAATAGACAGAAATTGATGATGATCAATCATGACTAATTACCACAAAATAAACCATTCTGAGAGGAAAGTTACAGCCCCAGGGCTATAATCTATTATTGTGGTTAATGGTTAAGGTGGTCCTGACAGTATGTATTAATTCTTGGTATTTGAACCATGAGCGTTTTGGACATCATTCAATATCGATATAGCGATATTTTTCGTCTATTGCATATTTCTAAAATCGCATATATGTCAATATTTAAAATTTTCGTCATACCACACAGAATGTAAATTTTTGTGCGTGTATTGAAACATGTGCTTATTTGGATGTGACGATTTCAATTGGACGCAAAAATTTACGTTGAATCTTATTGGGTGCAATGTTTGATTAGTGGGAACGCGGCTTTTTTGTGCGGCGTTTGCATTCTAATTCATTATGATGGCGTCAAGCAACTTCCACTGTTTGATCTGAGAACACAATTTTCGTCAACTTTTTAAAAATGGAAAATATCAGTTTATTTATTTGAACATTTAAGGTGCAAAACTTCATAGAATTCATAAAAAAAACTACCTTATTTTACAAATTTATTACGTCAAAGTAGAAAGTGAAATAAAACGATTTAGGTTTGATTTGGTACCTACATACCTTAATAGCTTAACTAGGCTCTTTCTTACTATAGGTTATTCCCCAGAAATGAAAAAACTTCACATGCTGGTGGAAAATATAAGATATATCTACGTCAGGCCGCTTACACAAAATATTTAAGTGTTTTGACCTTATTTTAAGTATAATACTATCAGGAAATCTTTACAGTGCGATTGGCAACAAAGTTCAGAGTGTTTAAGATCCCTTTAATGGAATATAAACATGGAGAAAAACATACATGGCACAACAATGTTGTCATTTGGTGAAAAATTTCCAAAATTTTGTATTCACTTTATGTAGTAAATTGCATATTTGAAATGGGACTCTTTGTAATGAATGTTATTAAATTTCCAAAAATTCGTTTGCCTAAATTATTTCCATTGTTTTATCTGAATTCTCTAAAATTCAGGGAAATTCATTCTGAAAAGAAAAACGACTGTCAGATTTTCAGAACGCATGTATTGGTTTCTTTAAATTATTATCATATCCATCTAGTGTTCAATATTTCTTAGAATCAACTCCAATCGACTTTTCAATGTGTTTTTTTTATACTCAATCAAGTCCCCTGGGGGCTCTAAAAACCTTTATATTATTATAAGAAAGCATTTGATTATGTATTTGTTTATACAGATACCTAATTAATTGACAATTGAAACAACTGTTTTCGAGGACAATCAATTCGATTGTTTGCTTAGCGAAATTCCTTTTTAATCTTGTCGCAATCTATGGTAACGGTAATTTTTACGAATGGCTTGGTATCGATAAGAAGAACACCAACCCACATAAGACATTTCTAAAATATTGGATTAAAAAAACAAATTTCGTCAAGGTCTTCTTCTATTTCGAACTTGAATCGTATAATCTGCCACACTCATTTGCATATTAAACCTATAATCTTTCAATAAATATCAACGGAAAATCAGTTAGTTTTTGTTGCTATTCATATATTCCAGAGAACAGGTCTATGAGCATGTAAATTTCTCTTAAACTTAGGAAGAAATATATATTTTAGTACAAACACGACTTCTGAACCCTCCTCCACCACAATCAAACGCAAATAGTAAAAGAAGTGTTGATTACCACTTTTTCGTTAGTACGATTTCGGTGGAAGAACGTTCGGTTACTGATTTCTTCTGAGTGGTACCGCGACTGTTTTACCACGCACGGCTACTGGACTCTTTTCTGTGAACCATTTATTTTCTTCGTGTCAGTGTTTTAGTTTTTTTTTTACAATATTTGACAAGGTAATTTTTTTCTCTCCATTTTCGAGAACTTAAATTTTATAGACAAATTATGCTGCGTTAACATTCAAAACAAGAACTCCTTGAAATTTTTCTAAACAACCCTGAATTTTAGGGGGAAACAAGATATATTTTTGTCATTTGATTAATTATTCAAAAATCGTTGATAAGGTGTAAAACAGGTATGTAGTGTAAAACGGATTTCCGCCAATTTAAATATTTACTTGATTTTAATTGTTTGTCATCTGGAAAATACATGGCAAAAACACACTTTTGTCAAGTAAGTAATTAATGATAAATATTAAAAATGAAAGTAGAATTAGTATACGTAAAATCGTGTTGAATTAGTTCAATTTAATATTTACGTAATTATTTTTTTATGGGGGATTTTTTATTAAACAACCTAATGTAAAACTTGTATGCAAAATGGGAAAAAATCGTGTTTTTTCTGAAATATTTTCAAATCATAACACCGATTGTATAGAGATTATAAATTAAATAATATAAATACATTTAAGATCAGAAACACACTTGCGTTCAATTCATGCGCATCAAATTGTCATTTAATAAACACGCGCTTACGCAAATTATTTGTCCACTTTTCGACTATGTAATTCTAAAGGTGGGACCTAAAACTGTCCACAGTAATCTTTTGAATTATTGACTGGAGACTGTTGCTTCGATACTTCGTATACCATACATTTGTATGTTTTAAAAATCGTTAATATTTGAAAATAAGCGCCTTTAAACGTGCGTGTGAATTTAACGGATCTGGTCACAATAATATGAAGAACTACTAGCAAACGTCAAAATAAATTGAAAATAAGATTTTCGATGCTATAGGTTTTGAAAGATATTTTCAGACTTAAAATTTGTGACAAATATAAATATACAGTGTGTCTACTTAAGTTCTCTACATACGGAGAACTTTTTTATTTTTAGTTTTATGAAAAAAGTTATTTTTCATAAAAAGTTGTACATATTCCAAAATTGCATAGAAAGCAAGACAAATCTCAAATTGGATTTACCATATATGAGGTGTGATAAAAAATATAAATTTCGTACAAGAGTAAAACACCTTCATTTTTAACATTATCTCAAATGGTCATAAAAAATTGAAGTCCAAACATGCAATTTATCATAAAATTCATTTATTTAACGTGATTTAACGACCTGGTATTTTTGTAATTTGTTTGAGTTCTTTGGACCTACAACTCGGCTAACTCGAACAAATTACATAAAATATACTGTTTCCAATTTTTCCTGACTTTCTAGATTATTCAAAATACTACTTACCATTTTAGTTTTTCGTTTACAGTGGATTTTAACTCAAATTGAATATGTTGAAGTATTAGTAGAATAAACGAAAACTTAAAGTAGTAAACAGTATTTAAATAGTCCAGAAAGCCTGGAAAANATTCTCTAAAATTCAGGGAAATTCATTCTGAAAAGAAAAACGACTGTCAGATTTTCAGAACGCATGTATTGGTTTCTTTAAATTATTATCATATCCATCTAGTGTTCAATATTTCTTAGAATCAACTCCAATCGACTTTTCAATGTGTTTTTTTTATACTCAATCAAGTCCCCTGGGGGCTCTAAAAACCTTTATATTATTATAAGAAAGCATTTGATTATGTATTTGTTTATACAGATACCTAATTAATTGACAATTGAAACAACTGTTTTCGAGGACAATCAATTCGATTGTTTGCTTAGCGAAATTCCTTTTTAATCTTGTCGCAATCTATGGTAACGGTAATTTTTACGAATGGCTTGGTATCGATAAGAAGAACACCAACCCACATAAGACATTTCTAAAATATTGGATTAAAAAAACAAATTTCGTCAAGGTCTTCTTCTATTTCGAACTTGAATCGTATAATCTGCCACACTCATTTGCATATTAAACCTATAATCTTTCAATAAATATCAACGGAAAATCAGTTAGTTTTTGTTGCTATTCATATATTCCAGAGAACAGGTCTATGAGCATGTAAATTTCTCTTAAACTTAGGAAGAAATATATATTTTAGTACAAACACGACTTCTGAACCCTCCTCCACCACAATCAAACGCAAATAGTAAAAGAAGTGTTGATTACCACTTTTTCGTTAGTACGATTTCGGTGGAAGAACGTTCGGTTACTGATTTCTTCTGAGTGGTACCGCGACTGTTTTACCACGCACGGCTACTGGACTCTTTTCTGTGAACCATTTATTTTCTTCGTGTCAGTGTTTTAGTTTTTTTTTTTTACAATATTTGACAAGGTAATTTTTTTCTCTCCATTTTCGAGAACTTAAATTTTATAGACAAATTATGCTGCGTTAACATTCAAAACAAGAACTCCTTGAAATTTTTCTAAACAACCCTGAATTTTAGGGGGAAACAAGATATATTTTTGTCATTTGATTAATTATTCAAAAATCGTTGATAAGGTGTAAAACAGGTATGTAGTGTAAAACGGATTTCCGCCAATTTAAATATTTACTTGATTTTAATTGTTTGTCATCTGGAAAATACATGGCAAAAACACACTTTTGTCAAGTAAGTAATTAATGATAAATATTAAAAATGAAAGTAGAATTAGTATACGTAAAATCGTGTTGAATTAGTTCAATTTAATATTTACGTAATTATTTTTTTATGGGGGATTTTTTATTAAACAACCTAATGTAAAACTTGTATGCAAAATGGGAAAAAATCGTGTTTTTTCTGAAATATTTTCAAATCATAACACCGATTGTATAGAGATTATAAATTAAATAATATAAATACATTTAAGATCAGAAACACACTTGCGTTCAATTCATGCGCATCAAATTGTCATTTAATAAACACGCGCTTACGCAAATTATTTGTCCACTTTTCGACTATGTAATTCTAAAGGTGGGACCTAAAACTGTCCACAGTAATCTTTTGAATTATTGACTGGAGACTGTTGCTTCGATACTTCGTATACCATACATTTGTATGTTTTAAAAATCGTTAATATTTGAAAATAAGCGCCTTTAAACGTGCGTGTGAATTTAACGGATCTGGTCACAATAATATGAAGAACTACTAGCAAACGTCAAAATAAATTGAAAATAAGATTTTCGATGCTATAGGTTTTGAAAGATATTTTCAGACTTAAAATTTGTGACAAATATAAATATACAGTGTGTCTACTTAAGTTCTCTACATACGGAGAACTTTTTTATTTTTAGTTTTATGAAAAAAAGTTATTTTTCATAAAAAGTTGTACATATTCCAAAATTGCATAGAAAGCAAGACAAATCTCAAATTGGATTTACCATATATGAGGTGTGATAAAAAATATAAATTTCGTACAAGAGTAAAACACCTTCATTTTTAACATTATCTCAAATGGTCATAAAAAATTGAAGTCCAAACATGCAATTTATCATAAAATTCATTTATTTAACGTGATTTAACGACCTGGTATTTTTGTAATTTGTTTGAGTTCTTTGGACCTACAACTCGGCTAACTCGAACAAATTACATAAAATATACTGTTTCCAATTTTTCCTGACTTTCTAGATTATTCAAAATACTACTTACCATTTTAGTTTTTCGTTTACAGTGGATTTTAACTCAAATTGAATATGTTGAAGTATTAGTAGAATAAACGAAAACTTAAAGTAGTAAACAGTATTTAAATAGTCCAGAAAGCCTGGAAAAATTGAAAAGTTTTTTTTTTTTAGAATAAATTGATGTTACTGCATATTTAAACTCCATTATTAATGCTAAACAATTTTTGATGACAATTTCCGATAATGTTATAATAAAAATAAAAATGGTTTTCTTTTGTATGAATTTCAAATTTTTTGTCGCACCTCGTATATAGTTAAACCAATTTGAGATCTGCTTGCGTTCTGTTCAGTATTAGAATATGTAGAGCTTGTTATGAAGAATAATTTTTTTTGTAAAATTAAATAAAAAAGTTCTTTATATGCAGAGAACTTAAGTAGATACATTGTATATGAGGCAATTTGTTGAAATGTGAATGTCTATATTTTAATGTGACATGAATGTTGGTTATGTCTTTTAAATGTTTATTATTATTTTAATGTTTATTTATAAGTCTTTAAAATGTCTGGCTTTAAATTTGTCAACAATATTGAGTACATATTTGATTTTTTGTTTTCGTTCGTGAACTTATACGTTTCTATCAAATACCTTGAAGGATCAAGAGCAAAAAAATACTCAAAACAACAAAAACAGTTTTTAAAATATTTGTTCTTGTTGATTGCTTCATCCACACTTAATTTTCTTCGATTTTTCTCATTACCATGTTTCTCGTTCATGTTTGTCTAACTTCAGTAAATTGAACGCATCTTTAGGGTAAATGTAATAAATAAAAAACAATTAAAAAACGTCTATAGCTTCAACGATTCTTAAGATTTTTGCAATGAATTTATAAAACATTTCCTGCACAACATGAGTATCATTGATGCCTCAGGGTGCAGGTGTAGAAGAGACGTTGAGACAACTATCACTCATGTAATCTATAGGTACAATGTTCATGTTGATATAGACTACATTGGCATTTACTTGAAACATGAATATCCATACTCAGAAGACGTGAACACAGGAACCCTTCCAGAATCCGCTCGATATGGAGTCCAAGTCGGCAGTTAGTTTAAATTAGAATAAGATCCCCATTTAGATTAAGATATAAGCTCAGAAAAAAAATATATTTTCAAACCATTTCAATTTTCTTGTTATTCTTGTTGTAAAACTATTTTAATTACAGAGGCATTTTCTTGATTCATCCATTATAATTAGTCGAATTCAATCGAAGACATTCTTTTAACTGCCTCACCCATAAAAATCAGATAAAATAACATTTTAACGTAAATTACCATATTTTTTTCTTATGCTGTTTTTTCACTCGATGTAATTTTGCAACTAACGTGTAAAAACATCACTTATTATCGTGAGATTTCCATTATTCATTCTTAAATGGGTTAAATATGGACCGAAACAATATACTCATATGTATCTCAAAAATCATTTGGTTTCCATGTAGGTTGATGTTGAACTTGGTACTTTTACGAGGATTGCCTCATGTTGATTAACATCGATAAAAAAAAATTAAAAAATCATATCTCACAAATGTGTAATGATTCTTGGCCAGTTGGTAATTTAGCAAAAAAGAGAAAGCATATATAATTTCTTACTAATGATTTCGTAGCCAGTGACCCTTGAACTTCACATCTCACATGTAAAAGTTCATTATTTATAAGAAACCCATATACTAATACCATAATTTATATACAATTGAGTGTGTAAGATAACATGACTTAACTTTTACATTTCATTATTTATGTAGATACAAAACACGGGAATGCAAACATATCTTCTTTTAATCGGCTTCGCTGGCATAGTGGCCGTGACAGGAAGAGACGATCAAACGTTGAGAAATCCACGGGAAATTCTCTCAGGAAATAGTCGACTTTTGTCCATTCCACATGTATCCGGAAATATCGCTATCGGGCCCCGCGCTCATTCTCACGGTCTGGATTTTGGTGGTCACGTGCCTAGATTCTCGTTGCAAGCATTCCAAGATCCGCACTATATTGAAGGACAAATGAAAAAATTGGTTCCCATTCCTGCCGAAAATCTTATTGAGGAAGAATGGAAGGCATTCAAGGTAGGCAATTCTAAATCGGTTTCGATTATAAACTTCTCCTATATATTTGAAAGTAACCACCCGGATTTTCCTGCTAAACAAAAGGCCAACAATTTGAATTGAATGTAATGGTTTTTATGCCAATATTGAGATAAAATTGAAATATACAGGATGTTCACAATATAAAATTTCACAACATTGGAAGTGTCGATGAGAACTAAAAGCTGAAACAAAACTACTTAAGAAATTTGTGCGCCCTTTAAGCCCGTTAATCAGTCAGTTCTCTGAACAGATATGATATCCCTTGATTTTCTTGCAAGTGTATAATTTTAGCAAAATTAAGTCACTGAAAAGTAATCTATTATTTTTTGATACCCTGTATATACAACAAATTTTCCTTTTAATTTACCTATCCGTTTTAGATGACTTATAATAAATTGTATCCAAGTCCTGAAGTGGAAGCCTTTAGACGTGAAGTTTTCATAGAAAATCGAGCTAAAATAGCGCGCTTCAACCAAGATTACAGTCAAGGAAAAAGGAACTACGTGCAGCAATTAAATCCATACGGAGACCTGTTGCATCACGAATTCACGCAACTCCTCAATGGGTTCAATCGCAGCACTACTCCAAGAGTTCCAGTTCCAACACCCACCACTTATATTCCAAGTGCAAATGTTATTTTACCCACCAGCGTTGATTGGAGACAAGTGGGTGCGGTTACTCCAGTGAAATCGCAAGGAACTTGTGCTAGTTGTTGGGCATTTGCCGCAGTAAGTAATACATTTAAATATTGCAGTTTGGATAGAAAATATCCAGCCTGTGAAAGTTTCTAAATCAAATTTTGGGTTTTAACCTGTATTAAAGATAATGTCTGCATAAAAATCTGAGAAAACCAAATAGGAGGTACTTCTTTTTTAAAAAACTTAAAGTATGCAATAATGAGAAGGATTTATTGGTCATAACATATTTACGTAATCAATTTGTTACTTTCCTTGACTTATTGGACGGTTTTATTGGTTGATTTTGTCATAAAATTTACAATTTAAATGGCCCAGTCGAATAAGCGCCGCAAATATGCATAAAAAAGACCATTTCCCAATTATCCATAAATCGTATTAACTCTAAAATCGAAAAATCCGTAGACAAATTTCTAGATATCCTGAAAAATCTTTAGAATTGACAACAGAGCTCATTTACAAGTTAATAAATTTCTACGCAATTTTCTCTGTAAAATCTATTTAAAAAGTGTAAATATCGGATCAGACATGCCACACGCAACAACAACAAATGTCTACAGCCTCGAAAAATTAAGAGCATGTTTTCCAGGCTGGTGCCCTCGAAGGTCATTGGTTCCGAAAAACCGGTCGTCTAGTGGACGTTAGCGTCCAGAATTTGGTGGACTGTACCAAATCGTACGGAAACGATGGCTGTATGGGCGGATTAGTCGACCCAGCTTTTCAATATATTAGAGCTAATGGAGGTGTAGATTCTGAGGAAAGCTATCCGTATGAAGGAACGGACACCCAACAATGTAGATTTCAACCTGAAAGTGTTGTAGCGCAATGTACAGGTAAGAATTGTAAAAGATTTAAATTGTTTATTACACATAAAATGATGTGGCGTTGGGCAAGTCGGTGTGAATGAGTGGTTTTAATTATGGTGAATGCCAAGGTAATTTTTTTACAAATGGAACTATTGACAATAGCGTTTTACTGAACAAGATGGTCCAAGTAGTTGAACAAGTGGCGATGTTACGTAAAAGAAGAGTGAATAATAAATCAATGAAAATCTTTTGTAGATGCTACTATGTTAAGAATGTTCAATGACGGCCTTTATAGGTCACGGTCAATTAAAAAATCCTGCTTTAATTGAAAATTTATTCAAAAAGAAAAGATGATACGGTGGAATGGTAAATGACATTTAGTATATATGTATGGTACATTTTGAAATATTTAAATAAAAATATAAAAAGGTCAAAAACCCCCTGTAGGTACAATTTCCTTGGATCATAATTTAGTCGAATGACTTAATACAAAATTTAATGCCTCTTTTGTGAAACAAATTCGATCAGTTTTTCTACGCTTTTACCGCAGAAACATACGTGGGCTGTAAGATCACTACTGCTGACATTTATAATTTTCAAATTACGGCGATGATTTAAATTGCTTTTTGTCAAAACTTTATTAAATTTTTGACATAAACAGAAATCACAAGAGGCCAAAATTTGGAGAATAAGGCGAATGAGATAATAAATTATAGTATAATTTAATCACGCAATTGTGAATGAATGAGGTAGTGTGTTGTCCTGATAAAGAGCTTTCTTTTCTTTGTCAAATAAGACTGTTTTATCTTCAATTCTGCGTGAAATCAGTTCTGTAATTGTTCTTTTTTCTCGAAATAACTGGTGAAAATAATGACTTGTCCATCTTTAAAATGTGTGAAATGGTGTTTCTGGAAGATAGTACTAGTCTTTCTTCGTATCTGACTTATAGTGATGGATCCAAAATTGGTCATTCGGATTGCATACATATAAACAGAGCAAATTTTCACTGCTAAACGATTCCTTTTTTGTTCCGTCTGTTGTTTGAGTAAACATGTCACACCTATCTCTTCCATAATTTTCTTATCCCAATTTCTGGTGTAGGTTATTATGGATGTATTCAATTGAGAAGTTTAGAATGTCAGCAATCTACCTCTCGGAAGTCAAAAGAGGGATTAAGGTTTCGCTTGACTTTGATAGGCATAAATTTTGATTAACATCCGAAGATGTCGATAAAATTGGGCCAACTTACTTTTAATTACGAATAGGTACTTATCACAAAGCCTTCGTAATTTTAATCTGTCAATGATGACCTTAGAAGTTTTTTCTAAAATTTAATTTGACGACTAATTTATTGCAATATCCTTGATGACAATGATTGGTAGGAAATCCGTGAATAAACGCGAAGAGTCACGACCTTTGATACAATGTGTCATCCACTCAACGACGAATACAGAAAAACAAAATTGTCTTCCATTCGGACTTAAACAGGTGATGACTACGTGAATTCGATTAGATTGATCCCAATTGCCGTGACTTAATGTGAAAAATTTCCATTTCCATGGCGCATTTAATTAATCGGTCGCCAATTTAACGATCCTTCACCCATTTCAGGATACGTTGACATAGCAGAGGGAGACGAAAAGGGTTTGGAAATAGCACTGGCTACTTTGGGACCGGTAGCTGTTGCCATTGATGCAAGCAAGGACGGCTTCCAATTTTATTCAGATGGAGTTTATTACGATCCAGATTGTGGACGGACTCAAGATGAAATGAATCATGCAGTCTTGGTTGTGGGTTATGGTCAGGAACCAAATGGACAAAAGTATTGGCTGGTTAAAAATTCGTATGGACCTCAATGGGGCGTAGGTGGTTATGTGAAAATGGCCAAAGATGCGAATAATCATTGTGGAATAGCCAATCAGGCTAGCTATCCTTTGGTTTAAGTTCTGTAATTTAGAATCAAAGTGCCACTAAAACCCGATCATATCCCAAGAACAAGCATTACAGTTTCGTTTCTATTTTGTTTACTGCCAATTAACTTATTTGCTTTTTTAAATTGTTCAAACTGCCAATTTGTAATGTTAATTTTAGTGATTTTTCAATAAATTTGTTTTGGCTATATCTAATTGGTTATAAAAATGCCATAAATCCTAACAATAAGTGCCAATTTGAAACAATATACCAGGATGGTTTATAAAGTTTTCACAAAAAAGTTTAACATTAAGAATGTCATTATAATGGACCATCGTGGCTCAAGTTCAATGTATTGGCACTTTATATTACTGTCCACTGATACTATACAGGGTATTTCAGAAAACAGGAATAAATGACCTAAATAACAGGTAGCGTGTGAAAAATTACTCTTCATTTCTATGCTTTCCCAATATGTCTAGCTGATTGGATCGATATCATTTAATTTTAAACAAAATCCATTTCATTATTCCTATTTTTATTATAAAGAACTTGATTATTTATGGGAACGATTAGCGAAGCGAACGGAAATACCCCTTTTACACGTAAAAAATGGGTTTTCCTCTAATTTTTTTCGCGCAAAGAATTTTTATTTATTATAATCGTCCAATTCAAATATCGTCATTACCGAGTTCCGGTGAGAATCCACCAAATAAACAATATCAAAGTAAAATAAATATACATATTGGTACCTTTACAACCACTAGTCTGGTCAGTTTCGATTTAGACTCCAATGGGGCTTCTCAATGCAACAGTGACTGCAATAATGATCGTTGGATTGGCTTCTTCGTCCCCTCAACATCTAGACAAGTTGCTTGAACCTGGGAATTTAGTTACACATTCTGAACAGGTGCTAGATATTGCAGATGAATGGACGAAATTTAAGGTATTTAGTTTGAAAAATTTCTTTGGAAAAAGCCTTTATCGTAGATTTCAGAGATTATTTTTGAAAAGCTTTTCCCCCGAAGAAAATATAAAACGTTTCAACATTTTTCAAGAAAACTGGAAGAGAATTGATGTTTTGAAGAAGCAATTTCAAAATGGTGAACTCGATTTCGAAGTTGGAATCACGCAATTCGCAGATTTAACTAAAGAAGAATTTATTGAAAAACACTTGACTCTCAAAGTGCCTCATGGGAAATTCAAGAGAGGACTTTCAACTAGAAGTAATCGTACAGTGAGGCACGTGCCTGAATTTCTTGATTGGAGGACTCGAGGTGCAATAACTCCGGTTAAACAACAAGGACAATGCGCTTCGTGTTGGGCATTCAGTGTTGTAAGTGCTATAACATAATTTTCAATAGTTTAAATGTTAGTATATTAATGTCTTTTTGTAGGTGGGTTCTCTGGAAACTCAACATTTTCTTAAGCATGGAACTCTAGTTTCTTTGAGTGAGCAAAATCTTATTGATTGCTCTGTGGATGAAGTAAATAGTGGATGTTCTGGAGGCTGGATGGCAAATGCCTTTAATTACTTGAAAAGCCATAGTATTAGTTCAGAAAAGTACTATCCGTATAAAGGAGTTCAAGAAACTTGTGTTTCGAAGAGGACATTTCAGGTTTCTATTCAAGGTACCCAGTTACTTCTATATTATAATTGCTTATACATATTATAATTGTTCAATTTTTTTCTATAGATTTCCACCAATTAGCCGCTGATGAAATGATCCTGCTAGAATCAGTGGCCTCTGTAGGTCCTATAGCTGTAGCAATAGACGCCTCTAACCTTCAGTTTTATGCAGGTGGAGTTTTTCGAGATCACGAATGTGTTCCTGATCGGGTCAATCATGGAGTCCTTGTAGTAGGATATGGAGTGGAAGCAGGCCGAGACTATTGGTTGGTGAAAAACTCCTGGGGTGAATCGTGGGGCGAAGCTGGCTATTTCAAAATCATACGAAATAATAACAATCATTGTAATATAGCTTCATATGGAATGCATCCAATTTTATAATTTATACTACCATATTTTACTGGATATAACAATAAAATGAATATTTAATCATAAAGGTTTAATAATGATAGTACTACTTGACACAACAACAAAAAAATATGTTATTTTATGCTATTCTAAAATGACGGTCCTTGTATGCAACTTCTCCACTTCTATAGGCTCGTTCGTTTGCTTGTCTCGAATTCCACACAACATAACCCAATCCAAACATAGGAAGGAACAAGAGTGCAATGCCTTTTAAGGCTGCGGATCCTGTGGGTTTGAAAAATTCAGCATAAGACACATTCAGCGCTTGAAATCTAAGGAATGCGGGATCGAACTGGAAAATGAAATATTTTGATATTAAGACATGTATGTATCAAGAACCAGAACTGGAGAATAACGTAAACACGTAACTCGTGAATACCTTGATTATTAGATTAACGACCTATATATTTACACAACTTGAAAAGGGTGGTAACTGTCAAATTTTAGAGTATATTTCACGTTTCGTTTGTAACGTTTATCTTGAAAATCTCAGTTTAACGAAAATTCTTTTAATTAATTAAAAATTAATCGCTAATCGCTTCCCATTTAGTAACAACATATTTCTTGAAAAAAACTACTCTTAAATGCAAGTTTTTCAATAGAAATTTTCTTGATTTAGGTAACTTTGATTTCATTATTCGATATGTCTTTCATATGAGATCTTTATTAACTCCATTATCGAACATTTTGTGATACCTTCTGCTTTTTTATCCATAATCTGATTTAGGAGTATCTGACCAGTTTCAGAGGTGTTTTACTTCTTTAAGCCTTTTCGATTTAAAGGCTATTTTCTATGGATAGATAGTGATAGTTGCCTGTTAGCAGTCTAATAATTAAGTTTAGTCTATTATTGTTAATAGTTGCAATAAGCCTTCCTAGTTTTAGCCAGACCAGAGACTTTACTTGTATATATTTGTACTCATTGATGTCAATTACTCCCACATAAATTATTCCCATTCTATCATTTGACTTAAAATTAGGATGAAACTAAGAAATCATATCATTCATTTTTGTGATGGATCACAAGCAATTCAGATGATTCAAGATGTGCTTGCGTTATGTACTAAATGGAAAGAGTTATAAGATCTATTTTAGAGTATCGATTTATCTTCATGCAAAATGAAGACTTCTCTAAAAAGCGTAGTAAGGAATGTATTGAAAGGGCCCGTTCAAGTTTTCTTTAGTCTTTAAAAATTAAAAATTGTCATTAATGTGAGGCACTAAGACTTTTGAATGTTAATGAAATATTGAAGACACCTTGAGCCACTTTAATGTAACATATCTTCCTATATGTCTAATAGAAATCTCTAAGTTACTTACCACACTGCCCCCTTCACTTCCGGCATGTCGAAACGGATCAGTTCTTAACTTTAAGAACTCGTTTCTTAAGGTAACTCTTCTTTGAAACTTTTCTTGAATAATTCGTGCCTGTTCAGGACTAACATCATTTTGATTAGACATATTTTTCTATTTAAAATTATAATTTGTTAAATATATTATGTCATCACAACTCTTTCTTGGAAAAATTGTACAAAAATTTTGTAGGGTTGTACTAAATATTACAGTTGTACAGTATTTAAAAATCATAAATAATAATAATAATAATAATAATAGTTTAAATTGTAACATTTTCTGAATAAATCAATCAGTCTAATGATGTTGGAACGTTTGTGCTTCTTTTAAAAGGACATATGAAATAATGGTACTTTAAAGAAATACTATATATTTGTACATCATATTTTCTAAAAGCAGCTGTTGCAATCATGGACCTATAAATAGGTCCATGGTTGCAATTGACTGTAATATCTGTCAAAAAATTTGTAAATCACGTTCCGATTTCCTTTTTCGAAATTAAATTTTTGTAAAACAAATTCTAGCTAATGTTCATAATTGTGAACCTTTATGTTAACTTTTTCAATAATTGTTTAAAAAAGAATGATTTTCAAATGTCCATCAAATGCAAAAAGCGCATGACACAGATTTATATGTTATTGATTTTAAACGTTTTGATTGGTCAACGGTAGCGGAAATGGGGATGTCTTTGTTTACTGTTTATCTTGCATGTTTTAGTGGGAGGCTGTAATTTTCGAAAGTTTTGTTTAAATTCTTCCTTATTTCGTTTTCAGTAGCTTGAGGCTTAACCAGGTCTGGTAAGTTGTTCTGCTTTTCTATTCAATGTTAATTTCATTTTAGTTCAACTGTTTAATATTTTTGTGTTGAAATATTTCTGTGCTTTTACATCATTGCAAAGACTTTTTTATTACTCTTTATTAGCCTTGAATTTTTTTAATCAAATTATGCAAACTTTTGCTTTTATTATCAAGTTACTTATATGATTTTTTTCTTTGTTCATTGTGTTATGAAACTGGAATTGCACGTGTTCAATTTGTTTGAAAACACTATGTTGCTTTACATTAAAGTTCAGTTTGTTATTAAACAATTGGATTAAATTTGATGACCCAATTGTTTAATTTTGCGTTTATGACTACGCCATAATTGATTATTTTCTCAATTGATCCTCACACGTATGTATATACGGGCACAAATATTTGCGTTCCTTTGTAATAAACATCACAATATTGTTGTTTGATCGAATTCTAATCATAGACTTTTCAGAGAATATCCCAAAATGAAGCTTTTAATCATCCTATCTGTCGTTGTGCTAAGTTGTCATGCAGTATCATTCCTTGATTTGGTACAAGAACAATGGAATGCGTTTAAGGTACGTTTAGAAAAATTAATTTATTTAACATTCGTCTCGACACTAAAACCTTTGACCCTTTTTGCAAACTGCTACGTTCTTACATATATCTACGCAGTTAATGCTGATTGATCATTAAAATTTCAATAAAAATAGTCCATTATCAGGAAGTTTGAATAAAGAAGAGACAAACAGTTGATTTCACAATCTTTGTACTCGTGACTAAGATTATTTATTTTCTTTTTTCAACTTAATGTAAATCAAACAAGAGAAATTTAACTTTTACTCAGAAACTAAAAAATAATAGCTTTTGTTCAATTAAAGACAAGCTATAAAAGGTATAAAATTAAAGACTGCCAATTTTCGCAATTATTGGATTTTCAAAAAAAGTATGGAATAATGGGAACAAAATTATCCATATAAGACTTAATGAGAGTATGTTTAATGTAAAGTAAAAATAGCATATTTGTTCTTACGTGGAAAAGAAAAGCTCCGGATCATTGATTATTTTTTTTTTTTTGGGATTTTATCCCATGTGTTGTTCAGCATAAGTATAGCAAAGTGTTTTTTTTATCATTAACTGATTTGGAATAAAACAGAATACTTGGAGATTTACATTAAGTTAAATATAAAAAAATAAAAAATATAAAAATGCAGTGGAACTTCTGTAACTCGAACTTTTACAGAGTGTTCCCTAACTACGTGTAAAAAAATTAGGGCTAATCCTCGATCAATTTCAGATAGAAAACATCTAATAAACATATGTCCGCAAAATTTTTGTTTTCAAAATATAGACTGTTGAAATATACAAAAAAATAGTTTTTCTTGAATATTTTCAAAACGATTCAAATTGATTGTTTACTACACGTTCAAATGCTAATCTTCAAACATAAATATGTATGCTTATTAGATATTTTCTACCTAAAATTAATCGAGGATTACGTCCTTAAATTTTTTACACGTAATTAGCAAACACCTTGTATATATCAAATGTTTATGTATTCGAAAGTTTGGTCCTTTGCTTTTCCTATGTATTTTACATTTGTTTTAATCTCTATAAGTCGAATTTCTATAGCTCGAATTAATTTCCCCGTTCCTTGAGTATTCAAGTTATGGAAAATGTACTGTATTTGATAATTTTTTCTTGAGTGTACACATACATATAGACAAGCCATTATGTTCTCAATTGAAAAACAATCAGACAAAAAAAGATAAATAAATTGAAGAAAAATTATTCGAAAAAAGTAAACACTGCCTTCCCTTTGCATATTTTTATGTAAATTGCGTCGCAATGTTAAAATTATAACATTGGAACTTCTGCAGATGATTAGCGCTTGAAGGTGATAGGTGGAAGATGTTCCTTCCTTGGATGTAGTATCTATAACAAGGATTAACCCATGCTAACTTCTGCATTTTCGATATTTTCGAGTTTGGAATTTTCGAGAATGGAACTCAAAAATATCGAAAGCAGAGGGGTTAGCATGGGTCAATTATTGTTGTGAACGGCACAAGGAACATCTTCTGTCTAATAACCTGCTTCCGGGCGCTGATCACCTGGGGGCCTTCCCTTTGAAGTAAATTGCATCCCGGTGGCCAACCTAAAAGTAGGTAAATTGAGTGTTACGTTCTAAATTATTTCGTAAAGTAATGAAATAAGTTAGATTTTTTTTATAATTACAAAAAATTCACTCAAATTATAAGTATAGAAAATATTGAAATTCTAAGTGAAAGGTGCAAGCAAGAAAAATAGATATACCTACATATGAATTACAATAGTAAATTAGGTATAAGAGATTTAAGACATACAAATTTATAGGAAGAAATAAGACTTCGCATATAGCCTAAGACGCAGTTTATCCAGATATTTAAACTACTCGGGACTCCGCAATTGTTTATTCATCATTGACAGAGTTATTGATTGTATATGTATATGTGTGGTTTTTTAAACGGTTGCAGTGTTCAATTAGTCTGCATATTTTTCCTATCTTAACCCTATTGTACATGATGAGAATGCTATATGTAAAAACAGAAAGCAAAAACTTACGATAACACTTCTAAGGAAAGCTACCAAAATGCTTATACTGTAGAAAATTCTAGATAATTCTTAAATTGGGTTTACATTGGGCGTTTTATCATAACTTCTCATATAGTTTATCATAATAATGAATTTACTTGTTCTCACTATACAAAAAGTCATATAAAATGTGTTAACCCGTTGAGTGCCAAGTGAAACCAACGTGGTCTCATACATTTTTGGAATTACAGCCTGTATGAGATCAATGTGAACTCATACAACCCGTAATCTGGAATTCCGATAATACACTGGACCAATGTGAACTCCGTGTATTGCCCAAATATACATAAAAAAATATTCGGCTCTACGTTCCGATTTTTTTCATACATGGTTACACACAACGTGTTAAGCCTAATATCTGTTTTTTTTTTCTAAGACTGATATTTAAATTTTGTTGATAGTACTGATATTATATTGCTAACCATTTCCCTATATTTTTGACATAGTGATGTCTCTTTAAAAAAAACAGACTTTACCTTATAAGGGAGTTTTTAAACTTTCTAAATGACTTTTACTAACAATAAGCGTCAACTGTTATTCTAGGCATGCACATTGAAAGTCCAATAACGTTTTCCATTAATAAAAGTTAAAGTAGTACATTATTTAAAGAACAATAAAGTTGTTCTTATTAAAGGGTAAATATACAGCCATGTTGTCAGATGTAACATGTATCTAGTAATAAAAAGTCAGAAGTGAATTAAAAGAGAGAAAAATAATAGCACACTTAAATTGTAATATATAAAAAGTCAACGTAAAATTCTATTCCTAAGATCCTATTAAAAAAGTGTACATAAAAACAATTTGTAATAAATATAAACTGACAATGCAGTGTATATGTCAAAATTTTGACACAATAAAATAAACACAATTCGACGTTAATAAACCGTCGTTCATTCTATTTCATGCTTTAGTAAGGATGACGTCTGGTATTATTTAAAAACTATAATTTAATATTATGACGTTATTTTCATTGTTAAAATTTGTTTATTGTCCGTTTCATATAAGAATAGAGTACCGAAAACAATAGAAACTAAACATTCGGCTCTGTGATTAGCTTAAAAATGAGTCCGATTTATACCATACAAATATTGGCCATGGTAATCAGAATTCATTCGTATTATTTACCTGACCTCAAAGTTTGTTATGACTTTTTCTTCTGTACTTTTCGATTTGACGTTTAAGTAATGACGTATGGACTACGATTTGCCGTTTCTATTAAACATATCCTAAAATGTGAAAATTTGACATATTTTACAGTGTACGTCAGGCTCCTTTTAGCTCCATCCACCCCTCTATTCTTATATGAAAGTTTCATATAAGAATAGAGTGGTGGAGTGGTTTCATAATGAAACAGACTTTAGTTAAATTTTTGTTAAAAAGAAAACTGTCAATTATAATAAAGATATGTCAAATTAATATAGCTTGTTTTAAAAGTGAAAAAAATTAAGATTTTATTAAACAGCAATTCATTTGATCCTACGTGTATTTGTCATTAGTGTAAACGTAAAACCGTTAACACGTTCGCTGCTCACGACGCATATGTGTCGGCACAACCGGCATGGGAGATGCCTACTATGTTTGCAGTGGGCAGCGAACGTGTTAAATCGTCACAAGTGACTTATAATATGAGAAATTTTATGATAAATTATATGAGAAATTATGGGAAAAATCACATAATGTAAACTCGACTGTATCCGAGCTAGAAAAAGATATCAGTTTGCTCGGTGTGACTTATGACATTTTTATACAGATTCAACTGTATTGAGAAAACAGAATATTTCTGTTTAAAATTTATCGCATAAAAGAAGTTGTTTTATGCAAAATGATAACAGAGTGTCCCATTAGAATTGAAAGGATCAATTACTTTGTTATATGTTTTAGGAATGGGAAAATCTTTGAAAAAAGCATCCTATATGCCTTGAATAAAGCACTTGATATTAAAATATTCTAACGCAAAATCACATAGATTTTTTTTTTATCATTTTTCTGACCATTTTAGGCTGAACATAAGAAAAATTATAAAACTGACACGGAAGAACGCTTCAGAATGAAAATTTTCATGGATAATGCACATAAAGTGGCCAAACACAACAAATTGTATGAAGCCGGTCATATTACTTATAAACTAGCTCTTAACAAATATTCCGATTTGCTACACCACGAATTCGTTGCCACTCTTAACGGGTTCAACAAGACAAAAAACAACAACATTTTGAAAAATGGTGAAAAAGACGATGCAGTTACCTTCATAAAACCGGCCAATGTAAAGTTACCAGACTCAATTGATTGGCGAGAACAGGGGGCTGTTACTCCAGTCAAAGATCAGGGTCAGTGCGGATCCTGCTGGAGTTTTAGTGCTGTAAGTTTTTTCTAAGTTAAATCCACTTAAGTGGAAAACTGATTTATATTTTTGTAGACTGGAGCGTTAGAAGGACAACATTTCCGTAAGACCGGCAAACTGGTATCCCTTAGTGAACAAAATCTGGTTGACTGCTCAACCAAGTATGGCAACAATGGTTGTAATGGAGGTCTAATGGACAATGCTTTCCGTTATATTAAAGACAATGGAGGAATTGATACTGAAACTTCCTATCCCTACAAGGCTGAAGATGAAAAGTGTCATTATACGCCCAGAAATAAAGGTGCAACTGATAAAGGCTTTGTCGATATCCAGCAAGGAAATGAATTAGACCTAAAAGCTGCAGTGGGTACAGTTGGACCGGTTTCAGTTGCCATCGATGCCAGCCACGAAACATTTCAGCTGTATTCCGATGGTGTTTACTTTGATCCAGATTGTAGTTCTGATGAGTTGGACCATGGAGTGTTGGTAGTGGGATATGGAACAGATGAGACAACTGGAAAAGACTACTGGCTGGTTAAGAACTCATGGGGTCCTAGTTGGGGTCTAAAGGGGTACATTAAGATGGCTAGGAACAATGAAAATGCCTGCGGCATTGCAACGCAAGCTAGTTATCCATTAGTTTAATTGATAAGACTTTAAATTTAGGGTATAATTTCTTGTGATTTTCATTAAGGAGGCCATGAATCTGTACACTTTATATAGATTTTCATTTTTTAATTTTTTCTATTTTATTCATGTTGTATTAAATCCCCCCTACTGGTAATTATAAACTGATTAATAAATTTTAATAATATATGTATGTGTGGTATCACTGTTATTATGCCTGGGGAAGATCTACGATTATATTAAATGCGTCATTTCATGATATTTAAAATTAAAAGTTCGTCATTCAATGCAAATAGACGAATAAAAAATGAAAATAGTTTTCGAAGAAATTTCGACTTTTGTAAATACACATTAATCTGGTAGCACGTGACCTATACAGGGTGGTCGATTTTGTGTGTACCAAATTTTAAGGGGTGATAGAATATGTTATTTTGAGTTGATTGAACTAAACATACCTATATACCAAGTGTTGCAGTTTTTCAGTTATTAGTATTTAAAGATTTAATTTTCCTCTTAAGCCAATGGTAAACCCCCTGAAGTTTTTTGCATTTTTCTTTGTTTTCGAATACTTTTACCGCAGATCCTGTATCATTTCTGGAAATAATACAGTGTGATAACATTTTTAGAGAAATTCCACTAATATTGTAGTATTTCTTAAAACAAAATGGATGACCTACTGTATGTAAAGTCCGTAATTTATTATATACATTAAAAGAAAAAAAAAAGTTTATTTTTTTAATTTTTCTTTATCCGATTATGTTTCAAAACGATGGATATCCTAAAAAACAAAATAAAAAAATAAACAATTTTTTTTTTAATGTAATAAATTACGGACTTTACATACAGTAGGTCATCCATTTTGTTTTAAGAAATACTACAATATTAGTGGAATTAAAAATGTTATCACACTGTTTTATTTCTAGAAATGATACAGGATCTGCGGTAAAAGTATTCGAAAACAAAGCAAAATGCAAAAAACTTCAGGGGGTTTACCATTGGCTTAATAGGAAAATTAAATCTTTAAATACTAATAACTGAAAAACTACAACACTTAGTATATAAAGTCTATTTTTTTTTTTAAGAGACATCACCATGTCAAAAATATAGGGAAACAGTTGGCAATATCTAGTTATAAAGACATTATGTTAGTAAAACTGACAATTTTTTACTAAAAAAGTTACTAAAATTTTTACCGCGAACTGAAATATCACCAACTTTTGAATCTGTCCAATTACAGGACTTGTTAAACAGAACCGGATTTACGAAAAATGCATATAAAATATTCATACAAGGTAATACAAAAATTGCAAAATTTGTTTTTTTTATTTAAACTAAAAATGTTATTCCACATATTCCTCGTCATTTTCGGATGGCATATCGGTATCCGAGTCGGAAGCTGAATCATTTTCAAATCCTATTATTAATGGGGGAACATTCACTATGTCCATATTCCCCATATATTTTTTCCAATCAATTCTTTGTGGCAGTTAATTAGCGCTATTTTAAATTCTTTTGTCAAATGCTGACCTTTCGGCATATTTTAAACAAAAAAGAATTATATAAATAAACTAATAAACCAAAAAAGGTTATTATATTTTTTAACTGACAATACCCGTCAAAAAAATCTAAAAAAAAGTAAATAGTAAAAAGTCCTACCCTTATAAGAATGTAGCCATTTATTGAAAATAAAATTACTAAATATTTTAGACCAGTACTACCAACAAAATTTAATAATGACAGTCTCTTTAAAAAAAAAATAGACTTTAGGTATATTTAGTTCAATCAACTCAAAATAACGTATTCTATCATCCCTTAAAATTTGGTACACACAAAATCGACCACCCTCTATAATTTATTTTAATTCGGAACATAGTCTACTTTGACATTAATAGATTGACACATTTTTAAATTCAATTTGTTTCACATAACCTACATAAATATAGAATATTAAGGTCCATTAAACAAAGAAATTAACTTAAAAAAGATGATTTCCACAAAAAAGAAAAAGTCGCAAAGTAATTTGAATAGATGGATCGGAAAGGACGAATCTGAACTACAAAGTAATAAACCGAACATTTCTATCAAAAGACAAGTCAATAAGCAGACGTCCAAAGAAAAATCAATTTCAACGAAATCTGATAGGGGTTCTTCTAGTCAAGTTCAGTCAAAGAAACCATTGCGGAATGTAATTTCAACAATTAATTCTACTAAAGTATCACATAATAAACGAAAATTATCTGATGTCAATTCTAATATGGTCGAAAATCCATTTACTGCCAGCAAGAAGCGCTCAAATGAAAAAGTCACCAAGAACCCCAAAGTTAAGTGTGATGTGTCAAATTCTGATGATTTACCTTTGTTTAGAAAAAAACTCAAGATTCATGAGCGATCGGAATCCTTTAAGAAATATGGTGTAAAAGTTCCTTCTATAGATGAAATATTGGATGAAAAGAATAAGCTTGTTGACTATAAAAAGAAGGTTGAAGAAGCGTTGTTAATTGAGGAACCTTCATTTTCTGTAGCTTTCACACCAAAGAAAACACCTAAAGAACCCCTTTTGGATTGTAAAAATCTAAGTCTACCAGAAATAACTACATATTTTACCAATAATATTTCATATTTGTCAGATATAATTAAAGGAATACAGGATTCTGATAGGCATAGGCTTTATTACAACAAAAATAATGAAACTAAGAGATCTTCAATGAAAGACTTGACTATTAATACCAGTACTATAGTTTTTACGTTCGATCAATTAGATCATATTCTAAATTTAATGAGAGATGAGTTTGATCCAAAAGGCACAAACACCCAATACTTCTTTCAAGTGTTACTTCCTGAATTATGTTTAAAAATTTTCATGAAAGAACACAAAATGACTAAAAGTCGGGCTATTAAGTACCTGGATCAACGACCTGTAGAATAGGTATTTTGTTAGAGTTCAATTTGTATTATATAAACGTTAAATATATTTTTTCCTTACTACAAGACTTGTTTCTAAAGCTTGACCGTACAAAATAACACATTTCTACACCCAATATCTTATCTGTTAATGATAAATATGTTGTTTTTCTTTAAAATAAAATTCGAACAAACACATCTTGCAATAAATTGATAATTTCTCATGGTGAACTTCTGCAGCATATAGAAAACCAGAATGTCTGTGATAAGGCATTTGTTATCGTTATCAAATTCAGGTAGACACAAGATCAGTGTACATTCAATCGTTCTTTTTAGAGCCATGTCGAGTTCGCAATTTCTTATTAACGATAAAAAATACGCATTTTTAAAAGATCTCGGACTGGAAGAACACAATTTAGGGGTGTACAATGGAACATGGAAAGGATCTGGAAAAGTGAGTTATATCTATAAAGTTGACTCGATTGAAATTCATCTTTGGTCTACAAACCTTTAGCCAAAATTGTTCGTAGAATTCTTTTAGCTGATAATTGAAGAATTCTTTCACAACATTTTGTTCATATGTTTTGACGATATGGTAGAAAGAGTGGTTTTCAAAATTTCGTTGAATATTTTCCATAAAAGCTTTCTAAAAGTTCTATGGAGGATTTGTTCCTGAAGGCAGTAGGAAGAATGAAAACTGTGCCAACCAAAGCGTTGAAAGTAACACGCAGGTTACTGTCCTTGTCCTATTTCCATTACATTTAAGCTCGCTTTTCAAAGAAAATGGAAATGCCTAGAGGTTTAAGTTATACTAAGCTCATGACGGCACCAATTCCACTCATCTACAGCAAATATGCCATAACGTTCCAACGTTTTGTAGAAACAACCATGTAATTGTTTGTAGTGCGAGGATGCATACAAGCATTTAATGCAGTTCGACATAACAATCAAATTACCACTTAAAAAGAAAATGCGGCACTTATACGTGTTACTGATTTATGTGTGGAAGTTTAGCATACAAATGGCTACAAAACTTGACCGAAGATGAGTTTCAATTCAACAACCCTCTTAAAACTATTGAAATGTCCTTTGAATTCAGAAAATTCAATCAATATGTCCGAGTAATGGAATGATAATTGCCGAGGTAACTGAAGGTACAGTGAAAGACTATGAATCCTGTATAGAATCTGCTCGAGAAGCTTGGAACGTCTGGGCTGATATTCCAGTTCCACAACGTGGAGAAATTGTGCGTCAAATTGGAGATTCTCTTAGAAATAAATTATTACCCTTGGCCCAACTTGTATCATTAGAAATGGGCATGTATTCTTAAAGGTTACAAACTCATTTACAAATAACAATAAATTTCCAGGAAAAATTCTTCCAGAAGGTAAAGGCGAAGTCCAGGAATACGTGGACATTTGTGACTATGCAGTGGGTTTATCCAGAACTCTGGCAGGCTCAATTTTTCCTTCGGAGCGTCCCGGACACGTTCTTTTGGAAAACTGGAATCCTCTAGGAACAATAGGCGTTATTTCAGCATTCAATTTTCCAGTCGCAGTCTATGGATGGAACAGTGCTATTGCTATGGTCCTTTTTTAAGTTATTCCAAAAATAAAATTTTAAAAGTTTCATTTTAGGTGTGTGGAAACACTATATTATGGAAAGGTTCTGAAACAACTCCGCTCGTTTCAATTGCTACCACAAAAATCTTAGCAGAAGTCTTGGAAAAAAACAATCTTCCAGGTGCAATAGCGTCGCTTTGTTGTGGAGGTGCAGATATAGGAAAAGCCATGGCAAGCGATGAAAGAATCAAACTTTTATCTTTTACGGGAAGTTGTCAAATTGGACAGCTTGTTGCGGTAGAAGTACAAAAAAGATTTGGAAAATCTCTATTGGAATTGGGAGGCAACAATGCTTTGATTGTGGCTGAAGATGCTGATTTGAAAATGGTCATTCCAGCTACCTTATTTGCTTGTATTGGCACTTCGGGGCAACGATGTACTACAACTAGAAGACTCATTGTACATGAAAATGTTAAGCATTAATCAGAAAAACTCATTAAATCCTGAATACATGGCATTTTTTTTAGATATATGAGGATGTTCTCCATAAATTAAAAACTGCATACAATCAGGTATTGAGCAGAATTGGAGACGCTTTGGATGACAATGTCCTTATTGGTCCTTTGCATAGTCAAGTGAGTGTAGACAAATTTAAAGAAACATTAGAAAACATTAGAAAAGAAGGAGGTAAAATTGAAATTGGAGGAAAGGTGAGTAGATTCTTTAAAATAATATTTCTTGGTACTTTAAAAGAAATATTTTTAGGTTTTGGATAGGCCTGGATATTTTGTAGAACCTACAATAATAACAGGTATTCATCATCAAAGTAAACTAGTTCATACAGAATGTTTCGCTCCAATTCTGTATGTACTTAAAACCAAAAGCGTATCAGAGGCAATTACGTGGAACAATGAGGTTCCTCAAGGATTGTCTTCAAGTATTTTTACTCAAAACCTTTCGAATATATTTAAAGTAAGCGATTGTTTTTGCTCATTTACTGGTACTTCGATATTTGCTTTTTTTTTAGTGGATTGGACCTAAAGGTTCAGACTGTGGTATCGTAAACGTGAATATTCCAACATCGGGTGCTGAAATAGGTGGCGCTTTTGGAGGTGAAAAGCATACTGGTGGAGGACGAGAATCCGGAAGTGATTCTTGGAAACAGTATATGCGTAGATCGACTATCACTATTAATCATTCCAAGGAGTTGCCATTGGCGCAAGGAATAAAATTCGAATGAACATTAAAATCATATAATTGCTATGAAATTAATGAATTATGATTCAAAAAGTCATTAAGAAGATAAATTAAGAAAATGTGTAATCGATTCTAACTTGCAACGAGTATAAAACTTTACAAATATATGTATAAGCTACAAATATGTATAAGTTGTTTTTTATATATTGTACGTCCAATACACTATAACAGTAACTAAATATAATACAATTTGTACATAATAAAATAAAGGGTTCGCATTATAAAATCCCGTTATATGTCATCTTAAACACTATTTAGAATTGGTACGCCGTAAAATGTATTTGTACAAAAAGAAATAACTGCATAAGCTGCAAATAGCATGTTAATCCTATTAAGACTATTTCTAGTACTATACACTATTTCTATTAAATTATTTCATAAATTTATATACATAATTTATTTTTAATGATTCTTATCCTTCTTTTTCCGTTTTTCTTCTTATCTTGCAAGTCCTCATTTTTCCTTGCTAAACAAGGTTTACAATACCAGTTTTCATTTTCATCGGGTGGCACCTGAATACCAACACACACCCAATGATACCAGGCGTCGCACCCATCACACCCAATCATTGGACGGCCATCATCCTGCAGTCCGCAAGCGGGACATATCCAAACCTCGTTCCCATCAGCATCCATTTTAATAAACGTTTGTTCGACCTTTTTGGGTTTCGGCGGAGGTTTTGGCTTAGCTGGATGAATTCGCGGTCGACCTGGAGGTCTTGGGGTTGAAACTGAGGGTGACGTTTCCAATGGAGGCTTTTCCGAGGGAGGTGTGACGGTTTTTGGTTTAGGAGGGCCAATTACAAGAGCGGAAATTTGTGCTAAACCTGGAGAAGATTCTCGTTGTTTCCGTTCGGGTGAAGGTTCTTCTCTTTTAATGATAGGTTTGATGTTCAGCCTCTTTAGGGAGTCTGGAGTTTCTGGTCTAGGTGACGGCGAATTAACTTTAAGAAGGATTTTCGGGATTGGAGCTTCCGCGTGAGGGAGTGAAGGTTCTTCTTTGGGTGGCTTCTTCTTTTTCTCTTTTTTGATTTTCAGTCTTTCCTTTTTCGCTTCTTTAAGTTTCTTCTTTTCTGCTTTATNATTGGAGACGCTTTGGATGACAATGTCCTTATTGGTCCTTTGCATAGTCAAGTGAGTGTAGACAAATTTAAAGAAACATTAGAAAACATTAGAAAAGAAGGAGGTAAAATTGAAATTGGAGGAAAGGTGAGTAGATTCTTTAAAATAATATTTCTTGGTACTTTAAAAGAAATATTTTTAGGTTTTGGATAGGCCTGGATATTTTGTAGAACCTACAATAATAACAGGTATTCATCATCAAAGTAAACTAGTTCATACAGAATGTTTCGCTCCAATTCTGTATGTACTTAAAACCAAAAGCGTATCAGAGGCAATTACGTGGAACAATGAGGTTCCTCAAGGATTGTCTTCAAGTATTTTTACTCAAAACCTTTCGAATATATTTAAAGTAAGCGATTGTTTTTGCTCATTTACTGGTACTTCGATATTTGCTTTTTTTTTAGTGGATTGGACCTAAAGGTTCAGACTGTGGTATCGTAAACGTGAATATTCCAACATCGGGTGCTGAAATAGGTGGCGCTTTTGGAGGTGAAAAGCATACTGGTGGAGGACGAGAATCCGGAAGTGATTCTTGGAAACAGTATATGCGTAGATCGACTATCACTATTAATCATTCCAAGGAGTTGCCATTGGCGCAAGGAATAAAATTCGAATGAACATTAAAATCATATAATTGCTATGAAATTAATGAATTATGATTCAAAAAGTCATTAAGAAGATAAATTAAGAAAATGTGTAATCGATTCTAACTTGCAACGAGTATAAAACTTTACAAATATATGTATAAGCTACAAATATGTATAAGTTGTTTTTTATATATTGTACGTCCAATACACTATAACAGTAACTAAATATAATACAATTTGTACATAATAAAATAAAGGGTTCGCATTATAAAATCCCGTTATATGTCATCTTAAACACTATTTAGAATTGGTACGCCGTAAAATGTATTTGTACAAAAAGAAATAACTGCATAAGCTGCAAATAGCATGTTAATCCTATTAAGACTATTTCTAGTACTATACACTATTTCTATTAAATTATTTCATAAATTTATATACATAATTTATTTTTAATGATTCTTATCCTTCTTTTTCCGTTTTTTCTTCTTATCTTGCAAGTCCTCATTTTTCCTTGCTAAACAAGGTTTACAATACCAGTTTTCATTTTCATCGGGTGGCACCTGAATACCAACACACACCCAATGATACCAGGCGTCGCACCCATCACACCCAATCATTGGACGGCCATCATCCTGCAGTCCGCAAGCGGGACATATCCAAACCTCGTTCCCATCAGCATCCATTTTAATAAACGTTTGTTCGACCTTTTTGGGTTTCGGCGGAGGTTTTGGCTTAGCTGGATGAATTCGCGGTCGACCTGGAGGTCTTGGGGTTGAAACTGAGGGTGACGTTTCCAATGGAGGCTTTTCCGAGGGAGGTGTGACGGTTTTTGGTTTAGGAGGGCCAATTACAAGAGCGGAAATTTGTGCTAAACCTGGAGAAGATTCTCGTTGTTTCCGTTCGGGTGAAGGTTCTTCTCTTTTAATGATAGGTTTGATGTTCAGCCTCTTTAGGGAGTCTGGAGTTTCTGGTCTAGGTGACGGCGAATTAACTTTAAGAAGGATTTTCGGGATTGGAGCTTCCGCGTGAGGGAGTGAAGGTTCTTCTTTGGGTGGCTTCTTCTTTTTCTCTTTTTTGATTTTCAGTCTTTCCTTTTTCGCTTCTTTAAGTTTCTTCTTTTCTGCTTTATCTTTAATCTTTTCCTTTTTATTTTTTCTTCGTCTTATCTTTTTTTCTTTTTTATGTTCCTTGGACTTTTTAGGAGTTTCCGTTAGTGGCGTGCTCGTCTCTTCTATTTTCACTAAAGGAGCTGGTTCCGAAAATGGAGGTGGTGATGGATCGCGAACAACGGGCGGGGCCTTAGCTAGAGGTACAATTTCCACGGGTTCAGATTTGATAGGTCTCGGTGAGAGTTTCGGCTCGATTTTAGGAGGAATTGGTGGAAAACCAAAATCTGCAGTAGGTGGCAAAAAACCTAAAGACGGTATCAGACCTGGACCTCCAAAATTCGGTAAAAACGGGAATGGTAAAGCTGGTCCCGTTCTTGATGGAAAAGTTGGAGGTTTACTTCTGTATAACAAATGCGCGTCTGGGGTCTTGGGACGACCCATAGTTATATCTAATGCGTCTGAATCCAGAAAGTGCGAATGTGGAAATTGAGGCTGTTGTTGTTGTTGTTGTTTTCGTGGCTTTTTCACTTTAGGCTTATCCGGTTTCTCTTTTCTTTTACGTTTTTCCTTAACTAACATTGGACTATGAGTCAAGATCTCAGGAGTTCTAGGAGTTGGAGGAGTATCAGGAGGTGATCCATCATCAAAGTAACTCTCATGTTTTATACCGGTACTAGATCCACTAGGATTAATCGGCTCGATGGTTATATCGCTGGACAAATTAATTTTGCTTACTATATCCTGAGTTTGTTGCATCAATTGAGCATTCAAATGTCCTTTCGCTTTTTCATGCTTCTCTTTTACATTCGATATTTTTCTTAAAATATTAATTTTCTTACGATCAGGTTCAGTAACCAACTTATCAACTACTTGATGCGTGGGAACTTGAAACTTTGGTTCAGGTTTAATCGATATTGGAGTAATTGTTGTATTCAGCTTCTCTGTTTTAGCTTTTGCCGCTGCTAATGCTTTATTGAAACCACTTGGTTTTACATTTAAAGGCTTGTTATGTACAAGTGGAGGTGGCAATTTGAGATCTCCTGGAAAGGCTTGTGAAGGTAAATTGTAGGCTTGTTGACCAGGAAGAGGTGGTGCCATTCGAACTAATCCAGGTGACATGATATTCGGCACTAAGTTTGCATTTGAAGCGGCAAATGCTTTCGCTCGTTTCATTGTTAAAATGTCTTTCATATTGTTGATTTTCTTGACAGGTTTATCCTCGTACGACTTCATGAGGTCTTTAGCTATTTTTTCACGTTTTTTTTCAGGTTTCTTCTTTACAGTGACGATCTCTGGAACTGGCGGTTCCGGAGAAGGTGGTTTGGGTGGTTCAGGTGGTGGATGTGGAGCCTTAGCTTCAGGCAATTTTCCTTCGCGAGCAGGCGAAAGAAATCCTGACGTTGTCATCATTACACTACTGATTTCTCGTGTAGGCCTAGCACCTTCATCTTCTCGTTTTAAACGTTTGAATTCAGGCGAACAAACATCAGCTGGTTTTTTAAATTGATCGTCTATGGACTCTTTGATTTGAGGAGCGTCTAATGGTTGATCTGCTTGCTCTTCAAGCAATGGATACATTGGAGGTAAATGTTCATTTATATGAATGGGTCTCGTAACAACTTCCTTACTCCCAGGTTTCAAAAAGTTTAAATTACTTTCTTTTGGTATAGGATATTTTGGCACAGGTTGCGCTGGTGGAACGAAATTTACATAGGTTACATATTCTTCCAGTTCCGGCAAGTTCACTTCAAGTTCTTGAAATGCCAAACCCAAGTGATCTAAGTTGGGTTCGGTTTGTCCGAACTCGCTTGCAAACTCATTAGTGGTTTTTGCGATTTCCGTTATGTAGCCAGATAAAATGTCTGTAAGAACTTCCAAAGGCGTGGAATTAATCGAATGCCATCCAATAGTTTGTAGAATTTTTGCAACAGCAATTTTGCAATGGTCCCGTGTAAATTCCGCACTCATTTTTTCAAAGTTTATTATTATTTCTGAATTATACAGTAAATCTATAAAAATCAACTTCGATATCCACTGAAATTTTCTTGTGAAACTTGTACGTTGCTGGGAGGTCGTACCTTAATTCTGCCAGGACTTCAGCTTTTGCTCCCAAAGCATTTGCATGCTTAATGACGTGATTCCTTTTAAGAATAATATAGTTAGGTTTAATTGATTTCTATGGCATTCTTACCTAGTACTAGTTTTATGTAATGAGTAGACCACGTTATTAGAGAGATTCAACGCTACTTCTAAAAATTTCATGTCAAGACCCTCATTATTTTTAGTCCCAAAAGGTGGGTTCATTAGAACAGTATCAAACTTTTTATAAAATCTATAAATTAAGTACAGCTAGAAAACAAGTAAAGTTTTAAATTCATAAACGTACCGACTAGGAATGGTGAGAACATTACACTGCACGATGTCTATATTAGTTAATTCGTGATCTTCAATATTGCTTTGAAATATTTGCAAAGCGTCTTCATCAATTTCAAAACTTACTACTAACGAAGCACTTAAAACGGCAGCCCCAATTGATAGAGCCCCACAACCGCATCCAAGATCTGCTACTAGTTTTCCATCCAAATCACCAAATTGAGACTGTAGCGAAAAAGATTGTTTAAAAAATGTAGATTTAACGACGAAATTAGTTGCACCTGAATGGTATATAATATATGAGATCCTAAATGAGGTGGAGTAATATACTGTTCTAATTTAGCCTTTGGCTTATCAAAGCCTGTAACACACTGTAACCGTTCCTCAATTTTTCTTAGTTTTAAACAAGAGAACATCACTTTTGATCAAATCTTGGTAGAACAGGTAAAATCAAATTTCCAAACAATGAGTCCTGTGAAATAAAGTATCCCATCGACTGGGCGTGGGCTGTTTGTAATGCAGCGCGTTGTTGATGAGAGTTCATAGAATGTCCTCCTTCAGCGTTGGGAACTACTTGAGTGGAAACGGTGAGAGGAGACGAGTTGATTGTTGGAGTGGCACCCTGTTTCAAGAGAAGTTGTTTTTTTTGGATCTGAAGCTCTTCTAAAATCTTATTTCGGGTCAATTCTGTAAATTGGATTTCGTTTTAGAATAGAAGATCAATTTTTATTTATAAATATGTACTTACCTCTTTGGACGTTAGACTGAGGAAAAGCCATCAAAAATAAAGACTTTCAGAATGTTCATGGGACAGAGGTTTCTGATAAATTTTATGTTTATTCACAATAAACTTAGACAATTTAAATAGTTTGTGCCTTTAAACAATTATTAGTTCATACCAACTTGTAATTATGACTTTAAATCGAAGAAGCACAATTCAAGAAGCCATAAAAACCAGGAATGAGTATGTATGACTAATGACAATTGAAATTGATTGATTGA
Source organism: Hypothenemus hampei (assembly GCA_013372445.1). Lineage (NCBI taxonomy): Eukaryota > Metazoa > Arthropoda > Insecta > Coleoptera > Curculionidae > Hypothenemus > Hypothenemus hampei. The sequence goes on along the minus strand of JABRWK010000093.1, from coordinate 182,837 downwards.
TATGTCAAATGTCATTTGTCAAATTTTTATTAAAATTGGATATACTACTGCGTCACAGAGTAATAATCATACAGAGGCATTACTGAAACGTCAACCGTCAAACGAAGTGGGATTTAATGTCATTCTTTGATTTTCCCACATGCTCTGTTGCCAAGTTTCATAGGATTTAATTAAGTTTGAATAATAGTTAAGTTCTCGAATGAAATCCTGTACCGGTAAGCACCATACTGATTGGTTAAAAACAGTTCGAAACCGTTCTAGAACTGCCTTTGACCAATTAGCATGGCCCTTACCGGTTGAGGATTTCATCCGCGAACTTAACTATTATTCAAACTTAATTAAATCCTATGAAACTTGGCAACAGAGCATGTGGGAAAATCAAAGAATGACATTAAATCCCACTTCGTTTGACGGTTGACGTTTCAGTAATGCCTCTGTATGATTA
>JABRWK010000093.1:168272-181962 GCA_013372445.1 Hypothenemus hampei | reverse complement strand
TATATATAACCTAGACTGCTAACTTCCTATAATTTGCTAAGAAAAATTGAAGCCACTTTTCAAAGGTGGAGGGGATGGCGGCCATTTGTTAAGAGGTATTTTTGTAGTTTCGAAGAGGAACTGCAAAGGAGAATATAACCCCATTTAAATAAATTAGAAGACAATATTAGACTTTCCCGCTAAATTAATCGATCAGTAATGGTCATTAATCCGATTTTTTCGATTATTCTACAAAATATTTAATAATAATTAATTTTAGAAAATTTCAATTTAACTTAACCTTTAAATTGATAAATCACTATGACATATCCAATTTAAAAATACCTCTTAACAAATGGCCGCCATCCCTTCCACTTTTAAAAAGTGGCTTCAATTTATTTCCTGAGTTAGCAGTCTAGGTTATATATAGAAGTCTGTGGTTTACACACATACAGGGTGTTCGAAAATTCAGTACATTAATTTTAATGACAGTTTCCTGACAGCATTCTGAGTAGAAAATCTATATAACATTTTTTTCAAAAATGCCCCAAATTTGAATTACAGCCCCAAACATCTGACCAATGGGGACATTTGGCGGGAACCCTCAGATCGACAATGTTGCCTTATCTTATTTTTTTTCCGTCAGGTTTTCGGTTTCGCATCAAGTCCCGGGTTCAAATCTAGGCAAAGTACTAATTTTTTTATTGAATTTCTTTTAAAAAAAGAAATCGAAAGTCTCTGTCACGCAAATAGAGTCATTAAAATTAATGTACTGAATTTCCGAACACCCTGTATGTAAACATATTTTTATACTAGGTTCAGTGTGACCAGATAGCGATCGTCTTTTTCTTTCTAACATCGATAATTGCATATGTTCATCCTTGTCTTTTGGAAATTTTTTGACAGATTCAGGCAATTCAGGCTGGGTTAGGTGTTTTTCTTTCTTTGCGAAATGCGCATACGATACCCTTGCCAAATGGTCTGTGATATTAGTAAAATATCGAAAGAAAAGTATCGATACTAGAAATAGTAGGTATCGAAACAAAAGTATCGATACCTTACTAAAGTCCGTTCACGTTAAGAATAGAGTGGTGGGTGGAGCTAAGTGAGGCTAATTTACACGATAAAAAAAATCATAACGTTCAATGTGAATCTGATTACAACTTCAACACATGGAGAAAATATTTTATAGGGTAAATCAGGCTCATTTCTAAGCCAATCACAGAGCCGTATTTTTAGTCCCTATGTTTTTTCACACCGCAAACTTATATGAATCGCAGTATAGTTGACTCTTTGATTATACATGTAAAAAATAAACAAATATTTATATAAACGAAACAAGTTCAAAAGGAAATTGTAGATAAATAATTCAAACCGCTGTCAAAAAAAGGGAATGTCATAAATGTCAAAAACGTCATATGTGAAAATCCGGCAATATCGCACAACGTCATCAATTTATTTGGTTGGTTAGCTAGTTGCAATGATGCACCTAACAATGAATAACAATTGAATTTGTTAAAATATATTTCTCGTGAAAGGTATTAAAATACTTCAATAACATCGGATTACACAATGAGTGGTTCAGATTCAAGTTCCGAACCAGAACTTTATGATATTGTAAGTGCTATTGTCATTTTATAACTTATCATTAGCCTTTTTTCCGTTGCCATTTTTGTAAACTTTATCACGTTAAGTAATATATTTGCATTACATTTTGGTGAGTGCCCTTTACAATGTTGTACTAACTGCAGTCTTACGTAGTGTTTATGTAATCTTTTGTAGTGTTGAGGAAATCAATGCGGACAACAGTGCTACTCAATTAATGCTATAAACAATGAAGACTCCAGCTGAGAAGTATCGTTTAACATGGACGAGTCGCACCGATCATTTTCAAAATATCTATGCAGAATTTTTCGAACAACAAATTTTGTGTGATTTAACTGTTGTGACTGAGGATGGCACGTTTAAGGTGCATCGATTAGTTTTAGCGGCGTGCTCTCAATATTTTAGAAACATTTTGAAAGACATTTCCGTTACCCAGTATCCAGTATTATGTCTTCCAGAAATTACTTCCCAAGAATTTCAAAATATTCTGGATTACATGTATAAGGGTGAAGTGGTGATATCTTTAGACTCCATTACAAAATTTATACATATTTGTGAACTGTTCCGTGTAGAAGGAATAGGTGACGAACAGAGTAAAGATAGTAGTGCTTCTGATGAAACAACATATTTCAATGGTAATTCTAGAACTAATGACAACACACATGATCAAAAGAAAAAACTGGAAAGAAAACTAGTGCCTCTGATAGAACCAGTATCAGATGGTAAATCCCCAGATCATGCCAAAAGTAACAATGATTGTCATTCGACCCCAGATAGTAATATTTTTTCTCAAATAGAATCAGACGACATTTATCTTTTGTCCGATGACAATGAAGAACCAATGGTAATACCAGACTCTTCATTGGCAAGAGTGCAAAACGATGATAAAGATGCAACGGTTATAAAAGAAAAAAATCGGAATCTGCAAATTCACGTGTGAGCGTTTTTCAAGCTGAATTTATGGAAAGTTTAAATTTAATTCCCTTGCCACTAGAATCGGATGAAGAGATTAGTTTAGTATTATCACCTACAACTTCTAGAGATCAAGATCAAGATTCGGATGTATCAGAAATTATAAGTACAAAGAGATCTGCAAGGTTTCGTAAAATAAGTGAAGACGACACCGACGACGATAACTCTATAAAAAATAATTCTAATATAAAAGATAAATCTAATTTTCCTCGAGAACTGGTGGTGATAGTAGAAAAATTAAGTGAAGCTTTAAGTTGTTCAAATAGTACAATACATGAAGGAGATACGCAATTTTCCTCAAAAATTTTTCGTAGTAATAGTAGTAGTAGTAGCGGAAGCAGTAGTGAATCCATGATTATAAGTTGTAAAACTAGAAGAACCTTTCCGAAAAATAATCAGTCTATGAGAATAACTCGAAAGAGACGTAAATTATTTGAATAAGAAAATCAATCATTTTTAAAATACGCTTTCAACCGATACCAACAAGATTCGATTACAATAAAATGCATTTTAAAATTGCCAAAGAAATTGTGTTGTCAGCAATCCACGAGGAAGGTACGATTACAGTCAAGCCGATTCTGCAGAATGTGCTGTAGAGTAATTTAATTATTATTAATTGCTTAAAATGTTTACATGAATTTATCTTCTTAATTATGGATAAATCATTAAATTAACCTTATATGTAGTAATATGTATATGCGTTTATACCTTAAAATAAGGAAATTCTTTGTTTTCAATTACTAGAAATAAATACTATATTATATAATATAATGTTATTTATATTCAAGTGATGAGTCATGCCCCGTGCTTTATAACTTAAACGTAATTAATTTCATATGAATCAATTCGGAAATATGGGAAAAAAAGTTTAACGAAATCTTTAAATTTTGGCCGTAGCTATTGCCTCGCCTCATGAGATTATAAAGTTGAAAATTCAGTTCACTATCCTGTATCGTATGGAAAACATTCAGTTTTGAGGTTTAACTCGAAGTCTTGAAAATAATGTTATTCTTAAAACTCTCTAGGAGTTGTAACGTAAAGAAATTGCATTAATTGATACAACATAAAGTAGGCATCATTTATAACGACATATCGGTTATTGCAACGAAATTTCGAAGTCCCGACAAAGAATAATACAATTAAAAATTATAAAATAGTATTCGGATATAACGACCAGATTTCTTTGGTCCTCTCAACGTCGTTATACATGATACCTACTGTATTTTAATATTCTCCTAAAAGATAAGAAGACATTGTACTTTCTCGGTCGAAAATTTTAATCATTTTTATGGATCTAATAAATCAATAAAAAATTTATCTAATAAGTGTGTAAAGGGCTGTTTTATGGCATGAACTCGGAGCTGCAAAATCCGAGCGACTGACATAAAACAATTTTACTCATGTATTGCAAACAATATTTTTTTATACCCAATATTTTGTATAGGTGAAATTTTAAGAAAAACATTTTTTTACAGACGGGTAAAAAACGTTATTTTATACATTGCTAACCGTGTCAAAAGTGCTTCTTTATCCATGCGGAATTATAAAACTAGTGTAAACTGGTTTAGCGTACGTAAAGTAAACTCACAGTGCGCAAGTTCATAATATAAGAGCCATTTTGACAATACTGTTTTGATGTCTGTCAATGTCAAAAAAAGTTTTTTCTTAATATTTCCGCTGTAGAAAAAATATTGTATGCAATACGTGAGTAAAAATGTTTTATGTCATTCACTCGGATTTTTTTTGCACCTCACCTTCGGTTCAGCGCAAAACAGTTCCGAGATCAGGCCATAAAACATCCGTTTACACACTTATTACATAAATAACTGTTTCGACATTGACAGACATCAAAACAGTCCTCTCAAAATGACTCTCATATTATGAACTTGCGCACTGCGAATTTACTTTACGCACGCTAAACCAGTTTACACTATTTATAGTTTTATAATTCATCATGGATAAAGAAGCACTTTTGATACGGTTAGCAATATGTAAAATGACATTTTATACCCGCCTGTAGAAAAAATATTGTAAGCAATACGCGAGTAAAGATATTTTATGTTATTCGCTCGGATTTTTTTTGCGTTGAACCGAAGGTGAAGTGCAAAACAGCTCCAAGCTCATGCCATAAAAAATCGCTTTACACATTTATTACATAAATAGCTATTTTATCATTGAAACGTGTGAAAACAAAAAAGATAGATATCCTTACAAAAAATATCACTATAGCCTTAGTATACAGGGTGTCTCTGATATAAGTGTACAATGCTCTACCAGATGTAATACTACTCAAAATAAGTTGATTGGACGAAATTTACCTTAGTCCAAAAGTTGATAATAACGGAGCTACAAGATGTCAAAAGTTAAAAAATAAATCACGTTTTCTTTAATAACTTTCGATTACATCGACCGAATTTCACGAAATTTGGTACACAGGGGTTTTTTGAGATGATAAATTCAAATTTGAAGTCGATTCAGTTGTATTTTCTAGAGGGCGCCACCAGCAATTATTTCGACCCTTTTATATCGTTGCAACTTTTTTGTGCTACCCTGTATGTCATTTTGGACTAGAAAAATCCATTCTCCCATCTTTTCTGCTTAAAAAAGGTATACCTCATTGAAGTTGCTAGGAATAACCCTTTCCGAGAAAAACGCATTTAAAGCTGATGTTGCATGCAAATTACCATAGTGAAACGAGAACCGTAACAACAGTTGTTAGGTTTAAAAAAAAAAAATTTCTTTGAATGAAACTGACTATTTTTACTCAAAACTAATAGCTTGTAATCTTTCAACTGTTATTTCCTTGTTTTTGCGAATAAAAAGTAAGATAAGTCAGAAAAACTACTCTAGTCCTCCTAAAATTTCCATGCTTCACCAGCTTTAAATGCGTTTTTCTCGGAAAGGGTTGCCCTTAGCGACTTCAATGAGATATACCTTTTTTAAGCAAAAAGATGGGAGAATGAATTTTTCTAGTCCAAAATAAAATACAGGATAGCACAAAAAAGTTGCAACGATTTAAAAGGGTCGAAATAATTGCCGGTGGCGCCCTCTATAAAATACAACTGAATCGACTTCAAATTTGAATTTATCATCCCAAAAAACCCCTGTGTACCAAATTTCGTGAAATTCGGTCGATGTAATCGAAAGTTATTAAAGAAAACGTGATTTATTTTTTAACTTTTGACATCTTGTAGCTCCGTTATTATCAACTTTTGGACTAAGGTAAATTTCGTCCAATCAACTTANTATGTTTATATGAAGTTTTCTTCTTATTTTGAGCTGTACTTTGTATGGTAGAGCGTTGTATCATGAATTTCCGAACAACCTGTATTTTTACCTCATGTTGCATGTTTAATGTATCTTTGATGTACGGTCTGCCTTAGTCGCCTCTGGCGTATAAAGAAAGGCAAGAAAACGGAAACCACATTATCAGAGTACCGATAGTTTGTTGTTTTTGGCGATACCAAAAGTTATCGCCAAAAAACTAAAAATGGGCAAAATTTTGGGGGTGGGTTTCACCCCTTAAACCTTGACGATTGCAGATAAAAAAATACGTGTCCATTATTTTTCATAGTACTATATGTATGTGTACCAAGTTTCATTACGTTCTGCAAGTCACACCTCGAAACGTTCCCTTGTGAGTAACAAAATTTCTTTAATAATTTTTGGTGGCTGTTTAAGTACCATTTTAACATATGTCTTTCTTGTATTATAAGCTTTTAATATAATTTAGAATCTGTACTAATCGCTTGTCAACATTCAGTCCGTCAAGTTTTCGAGTTAAAACCTCAAAATCAGCAACCTCAATTTCGTGACAAGGATCATTTTTCCTGTCAAGCAATTGGTATGAGTAAGAAGGTGCCATTATTCTTTCACATAAAGCGGCAATACCACAAAAGGTTCTGAAATCAAAGAAATCTTCATCATTCCATCCTACGAGGCTTCTAATTTTTTTACTTTGTTCATTGGTCATTTTACGACCCATCAACAGGTCTAAAGAATCTTGAAGCGTTTGTCCAGAAATTCTTCTTTCGCGATCATCAGTTTCCAATTTAAATTTATTGAAGATGCAGCTGAACAAAAGTTTTCTTTCAGAAGAAATGCTTACGTGATTCTTAAGGTATTCAATAGGACTCATTGTAGGCAATGCCGAACTGTTCATTGGCAGTTCGAATCTAGCACTGGATCTACTAAAAGTTCGAGGTAAAGCAATCCAAAAGTCCGAATTCAATTTCGGCACATTTAGTTCATTTTGAAAGTTTAGTAACTCGTCATTTTTCTCTTTTGATAATGTTTTTAAGGCTTCTTCCAACGCTTTACGTCTCTTTAAATTTAATTCATTATCCACAATATCTTCATTTAATTCCCGTCTCAGTTGTTTCAAAATTTCTGTGTCCAAATACGAATCAACTTCTTCAAAACGCTTCAATTTATTACTCTTTTTAATGTCAGATTTATTACGTAGATGGTCGACTTCTTGAACCTCTATGTGGGAACTCTGAATTATTGATCCACTTCCAATAGTGGCTACCTGAGTTTCTGGATCCATTGAAGAGTGAAAAGTTTCTGGAGAACCTTCCGGAAGTTTCTTTTTCTTCTCTTACCTCGTCTTTTTATATATTGTTCTTCTTCGGTTTTATTTTCTTCTTCGACAAATGTTTTGTCATTTGATAGTTTACAAAATGAACTGGACGGAGCGGTCTTTGTATGTTTTTGCACTGGAGACTCAAAAATTGGATCATTATGTTTAGCCAGTTCTTCAAAATTGCTATTTTTTGTAGATACTTGATCAATACAAATAAGTGGTGCCTCTTGGATTGAGGTATTGTAAGAAAGAGTCTCCTGACTATGAGTTCTTCGTAGATTCAGAACTAAACGAGGTTTGCGATAAGCGGGGTGTCCCTCAGGAGTTACACATCTTCTAGAACTTGACGCTCGGGTTGCCGCACTCACCATAGTTGGAGCAGGAGTTAAAGGTCTGGAAATAGGAATGGACATAAAAACTAACAGAAGTCATATATTTATGAGTTATTCCTACCTGGAATCGGTTTCTGTGTACCTCCGAAATAACTCTTCTGGAACTGCAGATTCCACATGAGACTTCAAATGTTTGTGTTCGCAACTCAACTGTTTCAAATTTGTTTTTATCGTGTCGATTTCCTGTGCGAGTAAATTGTTGCGTTTCTCGTCGTTACTCCAATTTTCTTTGGCTTTCTGAAAAACTTCTCTTGCCTCTTTTTGCATTGGATGGTTACAAAGCAAAGAACAACCGCGTGAATATGGGTTAAACAAACCTGAGTAGGGTTTCAGAAAATAAGGTGCAGGTTTAGTTAGAGCTCTAAGTTGAATGTTTTGAGGTTTTATCGGTTTTTGCACCGTTTTTGTTGGACTTGCTAACAAGCCTGTTTTACTTGTTTGTTTCATTGTAAAGAAATGTTGTTGAATACGAAGTGATGACAAAACTTACATGGGTAAATAAACAAATTAATAAACTTGATTATATCGATTAAACAATAAATGTAGTTGCTAAGCAAACCAAACACATATATTATCATATCTTTTTTTTACAAAATTTTATACAATGCTATCATTTATATAGACGTTTTTTCCACCAATTTGTAGTGGTTAATAGAAAATAATTTTGCATTATTGGTTGTTATTAACATCATTGGCTTATGGTCTTTATTATTCTCCTTAAAAATATCACGATCGTTCGGTGATTTATATTTAAATATAAAATTTGAATTTTGAGTATGTATATCTGTGGATTCCAAAGAGTGGCACAATTCATATTTGTCATCTCGACTTTGATACAGTGTGTATAAAGTATCGTTGCACAAAACCGCATCCATTTTGTCACATTCAAATTCCACCATCGGAGTTTGTTTAATCGCCACAAATTCATCGTGAATCAGTTTGAATTGTATGAAATATTTTCCTAAAAAAAATCAATTTGAAAAAAAACTGGAATTGGTTTTAGGGTTTTCCTCTATTACCTTTAACATAGAGATGGTCTTGAGTTGCAAACACGACGAAATACCTTAATTCTTGTATAATATCGGAATCAACAACAAGGTTAAATGTACTCCAACTTGAGTTTTCTTTATTGAAAAGACAAGCATATTTGCTACTCAAATATACAATGAGCAATTGGTCTTGGTAGGAACAACATTTAAATATTCGATCTTTGTGTGGTAGTGCGTGGGGCTCGCTCCATGTATCTATGAAAAATAATGATAATTAGAAAACGAATTACGGTTTGAGTGGAAGGTAATTACCAGTCTTAAAGTCATAATAGAGTAGAGTTTCTTTTATTAGTCTAAAATGTCCTATACCACCCACAATAAAAATACAGCCATCAATTATCACTGATTCAAAATGTCGTCGACCAGAAGGCAACCTACAATTTACTATTATTAATTGGAATAATGTAAATCCTAGAGTATACGGAATTGCCTAAAAGTATAAATATCTATAATTTGGTGACTCGTATAAACACAATGTTGGCTATTTGATAATATTTTGCTTTAAGAACTGCATGCACCTTCTTTTTTATAATCAAGAACTATTGTAAATATATCAAGATGCTACAACACTTAATTATAAACTTGTTGGTGGAGATAAAAATAAGTTGAATAACTAAGTCGTATTATTGTTAGGCCCCATGGTCACCGGAAAATTCAGCAGTGATTGCTACATAATGCGAGAGTTGTCGCACTCGTTGTTAGGAATGATTGACATTCAAAGATCATCAACTGATCTCCTCAATTTTGTGATTTAGTGCTATTGGATTTTTTTCGTGGCTCCATTAAAACCAGCAAACAACTTGCTTTGGTCAGAAATGGCGATTTGCTAGTGAGTTCTGGATAATAGTATTTTGTCGGTTATTCCAGGCAGCTTTTCAGGTATAGAAATAAATTTCACCTGCATACTTTTAAATCAATGCTGTATATTATACATATACTTACTGGCTTTGTATTACCCATTTTTCACTAAAAGTGTTACAGACCCACATATTGGAATTCCAACGTAGTGCGTTATGCAAAAATTCTCCTCCAAATATAAATACAAATTCTTTGTAAGAACACAACTTATACCCCAGTAAATTGCATACTTTGTCAGCATCGATTAAATAAACAGGACAGAACTGATCAGTAGTAGCATCTGTAATAAAAATAAACATATAAAAATTCGAAGTGCCGGACCACTTTTTCCTTAAATTTGGATTCCTTTAAGACTTACCATAGCAGAAACTAGATATATCTAACGTAGATGCAGAGACATGACCATCTTTGGATGTACCAACTTCATGGTATTTTCTTTTACGTCCGTATTTATCTAAAAATGTCTTTTGTTGTTAATAGTAGATACAATTTTAGAAACAATTTTTATATTTCGTACGGAATCATTACTAACCCTTTGTGACTACACTGCCTTCCATATCTACTTTGGAAATAATATCCATTGCTAGGCCTACAGAAAAAAATAAGATGCAAGGTACTTCACAGGTTTTTCTTAATTGGGCATTGCACAAGTGAATAGCTGCTATAAGATCTTGTTCTCTATGTACTCCAACATTTGTTCCATTTTGTTTCAAGTCTATTACACAGTTTAGAATTGATTTCAGACTAAAGTTTTCCATTATAGCTGGATGTTCCTGGAGATCCTTAATATCAGTATTACTGATTAGGTTAAAATTAACACAATTTAATAACTTTAAAATGATATTTGTCCAATCTTCTTTATCGTAAAATTCTTGATTTTCACACCACCAATTCATTGCTGATTGAAAAACAGTCATTTCACTTTTAGTGTTTAAATATAAGTTTCCTAAATATGAACACAGATCTTCTAAAGCAAAACTCAATATATCACTACCGTTGAAAATATCTTTAAAATCCATTAAGGCCATGCTTTTAGCTTTCACCCACAAGGGTTTAATGTGATGTATTTCAGCTGTCTTCCATATTTTTAAGCATATCGATGGTCTTAGACTGTCTTTAATTCGAATTTCGCATAGAGTTCTAACTGAATCAAATTGGAAGATACATGCAGCTGCTAAGATTAAATGAATTTCTTCATCTTCAATCTCATAGGAACTGTCCCATAGCAACATTAAGAGTGTATTGAATACTTTCAGGCTTACATCCTAAAACTTTTGTTAGGGTTTACGTAAAACAACAAATTTATGGTACCTTTATTTCGATACAATCTTGAGCACTCTCTCGGAAGTTACCCGAGAGCATCACTGAAAAATAATTGCTATTTTTTGTTAAAACGTTTTTGTCGCATTCTATCGAACTATCATCGATTTTTAAAATCACTGTATCTTTTTCTTTAGACATTTTTTAATGTTCCAAAACTTATTTCATGATTGAAAAATAAGAAAAAGTAGTCCGGCACTTTGAATTTCTGACATCTTTTAACCTCTATTGAATAGCCATTTAAACAGCCGCTTTTATCCTGTGGTGGATTCCTCTTGTTCTGTTCTGTTCTGTTCTGTTTAAATGTATTGGCACTGCCCGGGAGCAAACGCCAGGTCCCAGTGACAGAAGAACGACTGACTAGTCTGGAATGTTCCATGCAGCCGTCCCAAAAGATATTTCAGAAAACATTCACCTATCACGTCCAGAATTCAAGCCCCTCAACAGGAACGCGTCACTATCAATTCGTGAAATTTAAATTCTTAAACTAGGTTGTGTACACCGTGACTCCTAGACGAAATTACGTCGGCGTGAAACAAACTCAAACACAGATGTATTGTTTTAAATTTTAATATTATTAGATTTAATAAAAATATTAATCAATTTTAGGGCGTCCCCCCTGGGGTTGAAAACAACATACTCAATATTTAAAGGATTAACATGGTATATATTAGATAATTCATGATATAGATCAAAGTTGGCTTTATTTAGTAAGAGGCAATTAAAGAAAATATGATTAAGGTCCTGTACACGTCCGCAATCACACAATGGTGAATTTACAATATTCATACTATAGAGATGCAATCTGTTCCTACAGTGCCCGATTCTCATCCTTATAATGGCCGTAAGGTGTCTTCTATTAATAAAATTAAACTCCTTAAACCAGGGTTTCTTTTGAAATACCGGCCTACAAAGATAATAATTCCTACCCTTCCGTCTAAATTCCAGTCTCAACCACTCCTTGAATTCCTCGACAATATTAAAGGAAATTCTTTTCACAATATCATTAATTTCCAAACTAATATCAAAAGGTGTCCTAAGAATACAGCCAATCCCGGCCAATTTATCCGCAACCTCATTTCCCGCAATATTAGAGTGACCCGGGATCCAACATAAAAGGATTTTATAATTTTGATTAGAAAAACTATATAATAATTGTTTAATTTTATAAAAATAGATGAATATGTAAAATGAAACGAAGTGTTGGTAATTTTCAAAATTGCAGACTGGGAGTCAGAGAAAATAATAGCCCTCAAAATCTGTCTCTCCCTAACAAACATTAAGGCCCTATAAATTGCAATGCATTCGGCATTTGCAATCGAAAAAACTGGATTAAGCTTAGAAGAAAAATTTATCTGAAAGTCTGGGATATATACACCAAAACCAGCACTATTACCCTGTTTAGAGGCGTCCGTATATATAAACGTGTAGGAATTCTTATATTTATCTGTATAAGTATTAAATGAAGATACAATGTCATAATCACCCCTATGAATTCCCAAATTAATAGTATTTACAGGAGATAAAAATAACTTGTATCCATAGGTAAAGCCAGGGAATACGTCACTACGTTCAATTTCCCTCACAAAAGGCACGAAACATTTAAATGCGTATGAAAGGTAAGGTAAATAACGTTCCGACCAGAAGGAAGGAACATTAAGATTGAACTTACGAATCTCATATAAAATTTTTGTGATTGGATGATTTTTTATTGGTATAATTTTAGATATAAATTTAACCGCCAAAAGTTTCCTTCTAAAATTAAGATTGAGCAAACCCGCCTCAGACAACAAACATACTATTGGGGAAGATCTCATACATCCCAAGAGAAGTCTGATGCCCCGAGCAAAAACAACATCTAGCTTTGATAACAATGACTTGCTAGCCGATTTCAAAAAAAAAGAACCAAAATCCAACTGTGAAACCACGACAGCTTGAAAAAATCTTAAAAGTATTAGAGGGTCAGAACCCCACTCAACCCTTGAAAAAACCTGGATCAAATTAATACCTCTACTGGCCCTCTCTACCATTCCCAAAATTTGTCTGTTCCATTTAAGGTTTTTATGAATGTACAAACCTAAATATTTAACCTCGTTAACAAATGGAATTAAATAATTATTAATATTAATTGGCTCAGGAGTCCATTTGGAATTTGCTTTGTTAAAAAGGACAGACGAACACTTATCTAAAGACAGAGAAAGATCAATAGTATTTAAAGCCCCAATCAACTCACCCATACCCAACGAAATCGAGTCAATCATTTGTTTAACATTATGACCAGCCAAGTAAATGACTAAATCATCCGCATACCCAATTATTTTACATCCATGCAGATTAAGTTTAAATAAATCACTTATATAAATGTTAAAGAGCAAAGTGCTTAAAGGGGAACCCTGAGGGAGTCCACTATAGCAGGGAACCGGACCCAAAAAGGATCCATCGTTACTATTAGTAAATAATCTTCGATAATGAAGAATTTTATAAACTAAGTTGTTAATTTCCATTGGAATATTTAAATCAAGCATTTTCTGATACAGCTTAACAATATTAACCCTATCATAAGCACTCTGAATATCAAGAAAACAGGACAAAACAGATTGACATTTAAAAAAAGACAACTCAATCTCAGACACCAAGAGGGAACTAGCGCTAAAAACACCCATACCCTTCCTAAATCCTACCTGATTCCAGGAGAAAGTATGCGAAGATTCCAACAAGTACTCCAACCTATTCTTTATCATAATTTCCAATGTTTTTAAGATACACGAAGATAAGACAATAGGCCGATAACTGTTCAAAGAGCTGGGAAGTTTATTAGGTTTAAGTAAGAAAACAATTTTATAGTCCCTCCAGGCTTCTGGAACGCTCGAATTCTCCAGAGAGTCATTGAAACTATCCAAAAGAATCAATTTGGCCTTATGTGGAAGATG
>JABRWK010000093.1:87845-153354 GCA_013372445.1 Hypothenemus hampei | reverse complement strand
AATTATACCAGAATTACTCTTAGTTGTCTTAAAAGGTACTTTTCAGGTATTTTCAAATTAGAATAAGATCCTTATGAATCAAATAGTAAAGGAAGCCTATCGAAATTATTAAATTTTATGTGAAAAGTTTTATTAACAGACATGGTCCCTCTTTTTTCGGCAGCTGGTTGGTTGACGACCAGTCATTATCAACAGGACAAATAAAATGTCGTGACCCCGGTACCAATTATGTTCCAAAAATTAAGGAAGAACACTTTGAGTGGAGGCAAAAGTCGTAATTAGTTTTAACATCTCGGGTCGCAATCTAATTGGGAATATATAGGGAATTATAGTTTATAAAAAAAATGAGAGTTCGACTGACAAGGGAACCTTTCGAAGTGCCAGTTGCAGATCTTGATGAAATTTTGTACACACATACTTTCGATCAAAATAAGGGACACGTATTTTTTTTAGCGGCTCTCGTCAAGGTTTAAGGGGTGAAACCCACCCCCAAAGTTTATACCTGTATATATAATTTTTTCTACATATTTTTTCCGGGCCTATCCAGGTCGACGGAGAATTGAAAGACGAACATTTTGCTTTTTTTTCATTGTTCTAAGTCATCTGGGTCAGAAGTTATTGATAAAAAACGAAAAATTGACGAAACTTTGGGGGTAGGTTTCACCCCTTAAACCTTGACGAGAGCCGCTAAAAAAAATACGTGTCCCTTATTTTGATCGAAAGTATGTGTGTACAAAATTTCATCAAGATCTGCAACTGGCACTTCGAAAGGTTCCCTTGTCAGTCGAACTCTCATTTTTTTTATAAACTATAATTCCCTATATATTCCCAATTAGATTGCGACCCGAGATGTTAAAACTAATTACGACTTTTGCCTCCACTCAAAGTGTTCTTCCTTAATTTTTGGAACATAATTGGTACCGGGGTCACGACATTTTATTTGTCCTGTTGATAATGACTGGTCGTCAACCAACCAGCTGCCGAAAAAAGAGGGACCATGTCTGTTAATAAAACTTTTCACATAAAATTTAATAATTTCGATAGGCTTCCTTTACTATTTGATTCATAAGGATCTTATTCTAATTTGAAAATACCTGAAAAGTACCTTTTAAGACAACTAAGAGTAATTCTGGTATAATTCATAATTTCGTCCATAAGAAGATTTTGTCATTTTCGCTATTTTAATTTCGTCTCATTTACCATTTTGTCCACAATTTATTATAATTTTTGAACTCGTTAAAAAGTGTTTTTTAAGAAATCTGGTTTAATTCTACATAAAATGTAATCATTTCGATGAGCCTCAACTCCTTGTTTAAAAGGATTTTATTATAATTTAGAAATGCTTCAAATATTGCTTAGACAATTATATTTACAAGCGATGTATTGCGAATTGCATAAAATTCAGGCACCTTCATTATGGCGAGCGTTTAATTTACCGTGATTTAAAAATACCTAAAAAGTACCTTTTTAAGACAATTAAGTTTCTTAGCTGTTCCAAAAAGGCACTTTATAATGCCTTAACCATGACAAACGCCCTAGATAAAATAAATAGATGCATAACTCAATGGTTGCCGACCGAATGTGGGCGTGTTCGATAAAATAAATTAATTAATTCAATTATTTACAACATTAAAAATAAAACAAATGACAATTACAATAAAAATACTAATAAATTAGAAATAAGATAATTTACAGATTAAAGTTGAAAATAAAGTTTCCTGTAATTTGTAATTTTAAGATAACAACAGATGTCCCCACACGAATTTTGAGATTATACTTAGTGACTTTATAAAGTCACTGTAATCTGTGCTAACTGTCGTGGGGCATGTGGCCATTGTAAATTAAAGAAGAAGAAGATAACCTTTAATTTATTTGCTTTTTATACTTACAATATATAAATTTTCTAATTAAATAATGTCAGATGAAGAAGACAATATTCCAAATAAAGTCAATTTCATATACAAGATTTTACAACCATTTAAACATTCCAATTTCAGAGCGTGATAATTTTTGGAAGAGATGTATCTCAAATACCTTGTTTTCGAAATAGTTTTCTCTATGGAATACTAGGAGGAGCAGCATTTGGTTTGGCCCATTTCATGTTTACAAGTAAAGTGGCAAAATCGGCAAATTATTCAGTTTATTCCTTTTCAATGATTACAATTGCATATTGGATGCGATGCAGGTTAGCAATTGGATGTTTGCGTTAAACTAATGAAAACATTGCAATTATTGATTTTTAGATATAACTATAGTGCGGCCAAATTTGAAGCAATGCGAATAAAAGAAGTGTTTGCTGAAAGAGCCATATTAGAAGGATCATTAGAAAAAGATAGATTTAGTAACCCAAATGTTGAAGTAGAAGCTGTTGAAGTGTAAAAATATTTATTTTATTTTAAATAATAGTAAGAAATAGAGGAAAATTTAAGAGAGGAACGTTTTTTAACTATCTACCTACATGCAAAAGGTATATAAGGTATATGAGAGCGGAGTTTGGGTTGTTTTAAAAATATTTATGCTAACATCTGTTTCGTGGCTGGCTCTCAAAATTACTTAAAAATTTGTAACAAAAATAACGATAAGAGTGAAAATAATTTGCAAATATGTACGAGAGCCATTTATTGAATTATCAAAACGAGTAATAATAAGTTAGCTGTGGAAAAAACTAGCATTTTTTACTTATAATTTCTAAGCAGAAATGTTCAATTTCGCCATTTCTGATGACGGGTTACAGTCTGCTTTCAGCTTTTGCGGGATTTGTGCTTTTTAAACTAAAATGTTATATTTCATTAGAGAAGTGAATGATCAATCGTTATTGTGAATAGCTTAAATTAGTAACGATTACTGAAATATCATGAATTGAATCAGTAACCATTAAATTAGCAAAGAATGGATCAGTGCTAAAGAAATTTGGATGTCGTCTTTGGGACTTGAGGTGTTTTGTACTTAAAACTGTCCTAGCTTATTAGATATGATATAAATAGATGGCACGAGTACAAAATATCTATTTGGAGAGTGGAAGTATAGTATAAACAGCAGATAAAAATTAGAATTATTTAATTTTTCGGGTTATTTAATTATTATGTAAAAATTATTTAATAATCACTACGCAAACATATACTGCAGGTCCAGATTTAATCTGAAACTTACAAAGAAAAGCTCGAAAGGATTAAGAGCTAATTTGTTTTGAAGAAATTCAACTGTGACAAAACCCAAGCATTGACATTTTTCGATATAAAACGGATATTTGATTTCAGTTAGCTGCAATAATAAGTAAAAGTAACCAAAGTGGATTAGTCCAGATTAGTCTAACTATAAATCAGAGGAAAGAAATAAAGTGTTTTGAACACTTTCATCATGATATGAACAACTTTATGTGTAGCGGTCAACATTTTGATGGCCATTTGTGTCAATTAAGATATACAACGGTCCATTCAAACACGTCATGTGTATACTCTGAGGCATGTAGAGTACACATTGATCGATAAGTAAAGTAAAATAAGTACGTGGAGCACAGTGTGTGCAATTTTGTTGTGTTAAATGAAAGAGATAATTGGGTGATTTCTTCAGAAAATCATGCTAAGTATGAAATTTGATTTTAATGCAATACACGTGGCTCTCAGAGCTCTTGCTTAAGCGCGTGAAAAGACCTGTTTAACCTAATGGTAGGATGCACTGGTAGGAAGTTATATAAATGCTTCTATACATCAATCAAACGATAATGGGCACCCAAGCAGTAGAGAACCGCTTGATGTGTTTTAGCTCTTAAGTATGGGTTTTATTTGGGTTTTTTTCAACTTGTTTGACCTATGAATGAATCATCTTTCTAGGTGAAAACAAATTAGGTAGTTTTTGATTGCAATCCAGGGTGATGTAATGTGAATGTAAATCAATGGAGCTGTACTCCACAAGCTGCTGTTGAAAATCCACATCTAGCACACGCAAATATTTTATGCGTTGAAGTGTTTTTGGTGGTTCGAGCAGAGTGTACTTCCATTGAATTGAACAGATATATTTATTCGTTGCATTATATTCTAGCAATTTGCGTTATCCATTAATGGTCAATTTTAAATCATGTACTTTTTCAATTTTCCTAAGAAACCAACATGCGAAAGTTACATTTTCTCATAAATGGTCAAAATACTTTATTTCAAAACTTGTGATTTTCTTCCAATGGCGAGCTCGTTATTATTATTAGGCGAACGGTTAATGCGCTTTATGTTCGTCATTTTGTATCGCTGCGTTGTTTGCTAGATGTGGACTCATCTTAAGAGAGACAACAATCTCGATTGCGAAATTATTTAAATAATCGCAGTTTATATTTCATAGTTCATATCACTCTATAGAGGGAAGATAAACAACTTATATTTCTCTGTTTAATTAAGCAGTTGTTATCGGCAACTTATTTTTAATAGAGGTACCGAAATGAAAAGATATATCTATTCGATGTTTCTTGTTTCAAATTTAGTTCGTAATCTCGTGCGCCATTGAAAACAAACTAGAAACATTTTTTGTTTTCTTTTGATTAAAATGGTTATCATTGAGAGTTGCAAAGATACTAGTTCCAAACTGGTCTTTTACATTAACGGGAAAAAGGTAAAATATTTAATAATGTTGTGGGCCTTTAGGTATATTCTGTAGCAAGTCTATTTTAAAAATAATACTTTAATTATGTTAGGGTAACTGTTCAATTGATAGAAATTTACTCAGATTTTTTGGTCTATTTGATACTAATCACAGTCTCTGCAGACCATGGGAGAGATGTTTAAGCAAGAAAACTTGGCACAGTTTTATATCAACTTGTAAAGAAATCAAAAGTTACGTATAATTTGTATGCATGTAATCATGTATGATACTAACGTTTATAATTTTACATAAACTTTTGCAAAAATGTAAATATGGAAAAAAGAAATAACGTTGGGTCAGAGAACAGACGGAGCGCCGACCTCAATTAGAAGCTTGTTCAACATTAAGTTAATGAATTCAACATCGAGATTATTCAACAATTCAGGAACATCATATAAATATTTGTGATTCAGTTTGAAATAGTGTTAAATGTATTTTGATCATCATATTTTTCACATTCTACAGGATCTCTTCCTAATTATGGATTTAATTATACGAACTATTATCGTTCGATTACGTTTTAATTTCTAAAATCTCCAGATAGAAAATATTATTCGAATGCTGAGATTAAGTTTTAGAGATAAAAATCAATGTGTAGATTCGAGATCCGCGATCTCTTGGAGACTTGTAGCAGTTTGTTTACAAAGATTGGCTCGACGCTATCCAATGGATATTTACCTTTAAATAAAATATAGCACAAACATGTTTTATCAAAATCATACTATGGAAGGCTTAACAATGTAAAACGTAAATATAGATATTACGTAATTGTAATATTTGGAGAAATGTATATCATTTAATATGGAACTCAGAAGACTTTTGTTGTCAAGAAATTCTGTTATCAAACTATCTTAACTCTTTAAATGTTGGATACAGTAGATAGTTTTGTGTCAATAACCATGTTTGTTTATAACACGAACGTAATAAACTTTATCATTTCTTTTATAAATTATACAGAGTGGTTTATTAGGTACGACACTATACATTTTGAATAAATTGCGCGTTGAAGTTAAGATGGTAATATGTTATAAGTATTACTACTTTAGAAGATATGAAAATTTTTAATTGATTAGTATTTTTTATAATAATCAATTCGAAAATTATGTCATTCAGCATGGAAGTTCATCATTACGATAACTCGAATGATTCGGTCCTTGGTTCGCTGAGATGCAATCCATCCATTACTAACAACACCAACATTTTTTTGTATTCTTGGTTGCATATGTTTAAAGTTCTTTTTCTTTTTCCTTTCGTTGGTGGTGCTGCTTTGAGCAATTTGCCAGATTATGCTTAAAGTTTTTCTCATGACAGTTTACGTTAATATACATGAAATTTTTTGGCAAAATACACATAATTAATTTGTTATCTTCTTAGTCAAGATCAATTATTTATAGGTATGGCGATTCTCTCGTACATAGATTCAAAACATATTATTTACCTATATTATTTGCTTTTTCAACAGATTGAAGATTCAAATATTGATCCTGAATGGACACTTCTGCACTATTTAAGGACAAAACGTATCCTTCTTGCATAATCAACAATTTATGTAAATAACATTGTAAAATGGAGAATACAGATGTTACTGAAATAGCGGGCCTAATAGCTACTAGCACTCGGTTAAGCATGCGCCCTTGTGCGTTTACATTTGTTTAAGATCTGAAATAGTAAAATCATGCTTAGTCCTTTGATTTATATTGATCCAAATATAAAATTATCATGCTTAAAGGTTGAAAACCACTTTAAACCTGCTTCTGAACACTCTCTGGTCAATTCGACCCAACTACAGTGTGGCGATATAAAAATATATCGTGGCAACGTTCAATTCATTGAAATGGACTATTTTTAGGCTCAATAATATAGGTTCGAGTTAACTTTCGAGTAAAAGATAGTTACCCTGGTAACCTTAGGATTAACTCGAATTTACAATATCAATCCTTAAGCATGCTCTTCTCTCATATACTTTGTTGCTAAATCGAAGTGCTCGAAAGTAGCAAAAGTACTTTTTGCGCTGTTAACTAACACGTATATACCCGGCCTAACTATTTCGAAACGTCATTGGAGAAATAATGAATTTGCATAAATTGTATATTTATGAAAAATATACTTATCATTAAACTTAAATTGATTTGCGCTCTTTTTAAATCATGCGATGCTTAAAGCGCGATTCCTATATATTATTATTAATATAGAACGTTATTTTGTTACAAATGAATTTTTATCCTTAACAATTGCAAAGTAAGACTCTGTGGCACAAAACTGGGATGTGGAGAAGGAGGCTGCGGTGCTTGCACCGTAATGGTTTCTAAATTCGATAGATCAACAAATACAGAAATGTATCCTTTTCAAACATGATATTATTGTTAATAATTTGCTTAAGATTATTTCTTGACAAAATTCTTAGTCATTTTCCAGTGAATGCCTGTTTAGCCCCTGTATGTTCTATGCATGGCTTGGCCGTTACCACTGTAGAAGGAATCGGATCTACAAAACAAAAACTTCATCCGGTTCAAGAACGAATAGCGAAAGCTCATGGGTCACAATGCGGTTTTTGTACACCAGGTGTAACAATTTCAAATTCAAAATTGCACTATTATAAATAAAATATGTGTTTCTATCACTAGGAATGGTCATGTCAATGTACACGTTGCTCAGACAATATCCAAAGCCTAGTATGAAAGAATTAGAAGAAGCTTTTCAAGGAAACCTTTGCAGATGCACTGGATATAGACCGATTATTGAAGGGTTCAAGACCTTTACTGAAGAATGGGAAGTTATACATGCCACATCTCAAATTCGTACCAATGGATCTAGTAATGGAGTGTGTGGAATGGGTGATAAATGTTGCAAATTACAAAATGGAAATGGTAATGGTAAGGAAAAGTTCTGTTATTATTCACGAAATAGTAAATATCTATACCAAAGCTAATAACTAATTTTTGCCTGTACAAACTTGTTATTCATTGAGATACTCAGGTCAGGTATGTATCAGCAATGTACAGTCATGTGTGAAACTACTTTTTCTGTACCACATAATTATGTTTTTTTCAGTTATTCCAGATAAAGAACCATCAGATCGACTATTTGAAGCTAATCATTTTACTCCACGTCATCCTAGCCAAGAGCCTATATTTCCTCCCGAATTAAAACTGTCCGACAAATATGATAAAGAATATCTGCTAATAGCTGGCCCTAACGTTACCTGGTAACTAAGTTTTGAAGTGTTCTTCACTGTTTATAACAGGAATTATTTTTAGGCATCGACCCACTTCGTTTGAAGATCTTCTAGATTTAAAATTCAAGTTTCCAAATGCGAAAATCGTAGTTGGTAATACGGAAATTGGTGTGGAGACGAAATTTAAAAAAATGACATATCCTGTTATTATCCAACCCAGTGTTGTTAAGGAATTGAACGAAATTGAAGAAACTTTAAAAGGAGTTAGGTACGACTGAAAAAATTCCCATATTCAAATGAAATAAAATCACGTTCACTTCTTCAGAGTTGGAGCGGCAGTTACTCTTAACAATATGCGCGCATTTTTAATCAACCAAATTAAAAAACATCTCAAGGAAAGGACCAGAATTTTTAAGGCAATTGTTGATATGCTTTATTGGTTTGCGGGCAAACAAATTCGGAGCGTTGGGGCCATTGGAGGTACTTTGTAAAATTTCTTTCAAATATGTATTAAACGACATCTCCTTTAAGGTAACATTATGACTGGGAGTCCGATTTCAGACATGCTTCCAATCCTAATGGCAACCAGAGTGGAACTTGAAGTGCAAAACAAGAAGAATGGTCTTCGTTTCATTACTCTTGACGGCAATTTTTTCACAGGTACATCACTATTCAAACCAAAAATGGTTATTTTACTAAAGCTATTTAGTTCAATTTTATGAAAATTTTAAAAGATAGGCGGTTTATTTAAAAATGTTCGTTCTCAAAACTTTGACATTTCTGAAGATCTAGGAAACTTTGCATTTTGCAACGTCAGTATTTGAATGTATCTCTNATTTACCACTTGCTCGGAAACCACTGTTTTTCCTTCCATTTTCTCTTGAGTGGTACCGAAGATCTTTCGAAGCCGACTTAGTTTACTTTTCTTTTTATTTTCTAAGTGATTTTTTAGTGCAGACAAAAGAACAGATCGAAAACTCTCATCATTATAGATTTTTTTGCTTATTTCTGTTTCTCTTTCGTAAGATTTCGTTAGGGATTGGAAAAAATGCCGATCTATTGTATCTTTATCAAAATCAGAATCAGAATTTATTGCTGAAGCGAAGTTAACAGGTTTATCTTTTTCACATTTCAAATATATTGAAACGAAAATATCGAAGCTTGGATTGTGAAACAGCACCGTATACTCGAACCCTTTTATAGAAAAAACTAGATGTCTAAGTTCTAATTTTCGAACCGTTCTGTAGTTTTATACTCACATTTATCTTTCATAAGTATGTGAACATGTTCGATTTGTTCACAGGCAATTGCATTAACATTTTCCATTTTATCATCTTCTAAGCCATTTTGTGTGTCATGAAGTGATTTCTGACTTGACATCTCTAAAAACGATTCTGTAGATTTGCAATTAAATATTTTCTGTCATGTCGTCATTGTTATAGCTATGGGTTTTGTTTATATACAGGATTAATGACATGCCGATATTTGCTAGGATGATTTCTTGTTTTATTCTAAAAAGAAAATTCCTATAAACATGGGACCATACATGGTTTATGTTCGAGATATTTAGTCTTAAAATTTCATATTTTTTTCGTTTTTTTTTTATTTATTTTATAGATTTTTCAACTTTATCTGAACTTAAAGAGTGAAAATAATTGAAGTTGAAGCGTGCATTAATAGTTATTTTCGGAAGTAACTTGAAAACGGTTTCAATTATTGAAAAATATAAAAGTATTTTCTAAATAGTATAAAGAATTCAAAAATGGTACTACTAAATGTCAATCGCATAATAGAAAGACAATTGAGTGCCTAAAACTATAGTGATTTAAAAAATTTAAACACCCTTTAGATTATGTTAAATTGTTATAAGGGTCTGATAAATAGACATTATCATTATCGTACTAATATGCCAAATTTTTATTCTCTAGCCTGAAAAATGTAGCAAAATTTAATAATAACATTTTAGCCTGCTTGTTTAGAGGAACTGTCGTTCTTAGAATAAAACAGGATGTCACCTGGTGGAATAGAGGTATGTCATTAAGTAACATTCTGTATGTATGTATATTAGGGTGTTTCATTTGAAAAAATTTTTTTCAAATGAATCACCCTAATGTACATATTTGAAAATGTTCATAAAGCTTACAATAAGGTTTAAGTATCATTTACATAGAACTTAGTAGCATTTGTATTGTAACACTAACAGTAGTGTAAAAGTTTATATTGTAGAAGTGACATCTGCACTAATTTCATTCTAAATAACGTGTATCATTTCCACAATATAAACTTTAACACTACTGTTAGTGTTACAATACAAACGCCATTAAGTTCTATGTAAATGACACTTTACAGTCGAGAAGAAATTCTTCTTACGAATTTCGACAAAAAACTTAGTTTTAAATTTTTCTTCTATTTGAAGGTTTTTAAAAACTCTAATTTAAAAAAAAACAATTAGACACGAGTGTCACTCGGAACAACAAGGATTTAAACCATTTGGATCACTTGAGACATCCAATTTGATTTACCTTTTATATTCGTTTTAAAGGAACTAATTGAATTACTTCTATCTTCTTCCTTTACTTGAATCTCTTCACAATATACATTTTTAGTTACTTTTATGTCATCACCGTCTCCAGGAACCACTAACTTTCCAATTTTGGTCGTATTCTTCGCTTCAATACTTTTCGTTAAATTGTCATTTTTATTAATATTGTCTTCACCAGTCAATTTAACTTTTCTGGTATAAAAATGATACTTTTCCATCATTTCCTTGTTGATATTCCGATTGATGAATATTTCAGATCGGCTCTCAATTCGTCGACTGGCAATGGGAACTCGAAACAGTGCTGCTATATAAGGTTTCTTAAAAAACGATTTGAAATAAGGTATAGAAGGGTCCTTGGATTTGTCACTCCCATAACCGCTTTCTACTGATTCAGTGGCACGTATTAATAGTTCATGATTATGCAAAAATGAAGTTTCAGCCACATTGTATTGATTGAAGGTTTGACGGAATTGATTAACCAAATCGGAAAGCAAGAAATCTGTTGGAGTATCTTCGTAAAGAAAATCACAAGAAGAAGATTTAGTGTTGAGAACTGGACAACTTATTGATTGTTTAATGAACGATGAGGCAGTGGAATCATTTATTTTTAGTATTTCTTCGCTAGTAAGACTTTCAATAGGACTCTTCTCTGATGTGGATGATAAATGATTACAAGAATATAGTTGTTCAATTTTTAAAATCGATGACTTATCTTTTACCAAGGGCCCATCCTGCATTGAGTTCATTTTTTGAGTTTTTGAAAGTGGCTTGGGCGGCTTGTCCATTGCACCGGTTAAATTCTTGCACGAGGAACATTCCTGCGAGAACATCTTGCATTCACTAGAGGTAGTGTTCAAAAGATTTTCATCGACCGTCTCGGTTATTTTCAAGACTTTTTGATTTAAAGTTTTACAATCTTTTTCCTCATTTTCTTGAAGTTCTTCATTTGGAAATATTTGAATAACACCGACATCTGTAGAGGAAAGCTCTTGTTTTTCAATTGTCTCTTGATCTGTTTGAGACTTAATTGTGTTTGTCATCATTGAAACTGTGTCACTTTCCACTAAACCTAAGGTGTTTGCTGAAAAAATAGAACAACTTTCATTATTAATGAACAACGAATTTAAGTCGTTTTTATTGATGTTTAAATGAATAGGTTTAGAACTTTAATAAACCTACTTTCTTTTACTGCAAACCGTCGATAATCAGAAGATTCTCCCAACATAGTCAGGTACCTAACTTCGAATATTTGAGGACACAATTGCACGTTTTGGATAAGGCTGTTTTTCAATTTTTGTCGTCGGTTTTGATCGTAAAGTTTTCGTCGTTGAAACGAGCTCACTTTATTGTCTTTGAAATTTTTCGTAAGCAATAGACGACTGGATAATTTATCTTGAATGTAACGGTCCAAAGAAGAAACATGCGACTTCGATGGCAATCTAAGTTTAGGATGAGTAGTATACTTATCCAATTCGTAGCTCATGAAGCTTTCATTTTCTTGCTCAGGTATGCAACATTCCGAATTTGATTTTTTCACAGTGCTCTTGATTGTTTCAGATATTCGGAGTCCAATCAAAGACTTACTTTTGGTCAATGGTCGATTTGCTGGCTCAAGTAAAGAGGAAGAGGTACTCCTCTCAAATTTTTCTATTGCTGCATGATGATTTATTGTAGCCAAACCAATAATCACATTATTGTTATTAGTTTTGATTTTATTATTTGGAATTTTCGTTGATCCATGCATGTAATTGTGAAAACAATGTTCGCGTTCCGCATTTTTCTCCATTAAGGAGCTCTCAATTTTTTTTTCGCAACTTCGAAATACTTTTACGACCGGTGCTGGTTTCGTGGTAACCGGTTCTCTCACATTAAACCTAGGAGTGAGACTCCCTTGCAAAGTTTTCACTGCAACATTTTGCGAATTGGATTTGTACGATGTACGCTTTTCTTCTCCTTTTGGAATGATTACATTCGAAAATTTGTTCTCTTCAAGTTTCGAAGTTGACGGATAATATTCAATGATAGTCGATTCCCTAATAGACCTGGTGTTTCTGGGGCGAGCTCCACTGCGTATTACAGGAGTTTTTCGAGGCCTACTGGGACTTCTCGCTCTAACCTAAAATAGTTAGGAGTCAATTATTGTCTTCATGGCATTAGTTATGATGTTTACTTTTGGCACAGGTTCGTCTTGATTCAATCTAATTGGTGAAAGAGCAATAGATACTTTTTCCGGAGGCCTAGTAAATATTTTTTGTGGGGTATTGGTCGGCTTGCTAGCAAGGTTTATCCGGCTTAAGCCTTAATGGAATATATATGAAGGAGTTAGAGCTGAAACCACCTAAGTGACAAAACGTTAATTTTGTGATGTAGGCGGTTTTAACACTGAAAGAATCTTTATTGCTGTTCACAATGGTTTTTCTTTTTTATTACAAAAAGCGCAAAAATCTGAATAATCATTTGGGATATTCAATTATTAAATAAAGTAAAGGCTCGTTTTCACGGTGATAGTGATAGTGAAATTTGTTGTCATGACAGCAACTATCGTGATAACTATCATCGTGTAGACAATGTGATAGTCACTGTTTCTCTCTATCAGAACCTTCTTTCATGATAGCAACTATCACTATCACTTTCACCGTGAAAACGAGTCTTAAATAATAAAAATTCAAAAAAAGTGCTTAAATAATTTTCAACCAAAAATGCACTTAGGCTGTTTTAGTTCTAATCCCTTCATATACAGAGAGGCTCAACGAACAGATCGCACTCGTATTGAATAGTGTTTTCGCAGATTTTGAAAACCACGCTCGGACATGTCAATTATATTTTCTAACCGAATATCTTTTTTTACAAATGTGTATAATACAGGGTATTTAGTGCATTGTCAAAAGGAAGGGTCATTTACTATTTTTTAAGCCTCAATCACTCATTCTTGGCTCCACGGATTTTTTAATTTCAACTTTTTTGCTGTATGTTTTGAAAAATCCCAAAAATTAATCATTTAAATTTAAATAAACAAATTCAATTGTAATTTTAACGTGGACTGTCGTATGGAGGTATCAAAATTAAAACTATTTGCAAATAATGCCTAATTGTTAACTGAAGTAAAAATGAAAATTAATTTAAACAGAAAAATAATAAATTTTTACTCAAACTGCACTTGATCTATTCTGTCTGCTCTTACTTATCATGTGAATAGTGAATAGCAATCTGTGAAAACTTATGATCGATTCGGTTTACAACCAATTGGGTTTACGATCGATTCGGTTTACGACTAATTCCGTTTGCGACCCATTCTGAAGATGAGAAATAGCAAATGATCTTTGAAGAAAAAAACAGACTCTCTGTTATGAATTTTGACAGTGATCCTTATTAATTCCATGGGAATAATATCTAAGATATTTATAACATTTCATCCATTTTATAATAAAATAATATGAGGACTCCATACGTAAATAGTTTCAAAACCATTGAAAATACATAATTTAATAAAAACTTGACGTAGAAACGAGAAATGCATTAGTAGTGAGACGTTTCCATTTAAAAAACTAAAATTTGACACAATATTTGCATTTTGGATCACTTTGTATTATAGAGTTCTAATATAAAATCATAATTAACCTATCCGAGCTTTGTTTCAAAATCGACGAGAGGAGTTATACACTTTTTTGTTAGGCCAGTTTGTATGACCAATACTGTACTACACTATATGTATATGACTATACATTGTTGTCAGATTGTAGCAAAGGTTAACAATTAAAAGAATATGATGCAAAAAAGGATGGAATTACATATGTAGTAAATATGATTGAAACGTTGTCATGTCTTTTATAATATCTATGGATTTCTAAAAACCGTAGGGTTTATAGATTTTTTATCCCTAAAACTAATCTAGGAAAATTTAAAATTAAAAATTACCAACTGCTGCATCCAAAACTTTTTTATTGTTGATAGCAGTTGAATCGCTTGTTGCAACATGAACCTTTCTAATCGAAGCCTTCCTTTTAGCATTGTTAAATTCCCAACTATTTACTGAAACTGTTGCATTTTTGGTTTTAGGTGGTGTTCTTCGAATGTTGTGGATTTTTTCCTCTAAAGAATCAATGGTTTCGTGGATTTTGTCGAAGCGCCCGTGATCGGATTTAAAAAGATCAACTTCCTCGTCGTCACTTTCGAAATTGTTAAAAACACTGTCGGGGAAATCTTTTTCTCTGTAAGCGGTTTGAAACGTGAACTGTTTTCGTTTTCGAGGAGTTGTAATGAAATTCGGTTTCAAAACTAATTCTCCTGTGCTGGTGTTTAAAAAAATTTCAGAGTTCAATGCAGTATCTGGTTGTTTTGAGGGTTTTTCGGACGAATTAATGTCAGTTTTCGATTTGCAACTATTCAAATGTTTTCTGGAACTGATATATGATAAGAAAATTAATTAAAAATCAGAGTGCTAGATATACCTTTGATTCTTCAAATTTTGGTTCAAATTTCGACTCTTATTTCTTGATTGGTGTAAGCTGATGTTTAAATTTGATGATTTTCTATTCATTTTGAAACAATAATCGGAATGACTGTTACTTAAAATTCTGCAATAGTATTTCGTACTATCGGGTAACGGTACAAAATATTTTGTGTCGTATGAGGGCACTACGGAGACATTTGTTGATTCTTCGATAATATTATTTAAGTTGGCCAAATTTTGATGTAAATTTTTCGGCAAATACAATGGAATTATCGACTAGAATTCAAGAGGAGTTTCTATAGATTTGAACAGAGTGATTAATAAAAAATAGAGCTAGTAAATGTGAAATTTGATATATCAAGTGACTCAAACAGCTTGAAGCTTTATCCAAATGTTGGTTGAAGATATATAGTCCCAGGTTATTAATGAGTTTCAATTCTAGATTTGTTTATTTGCTTTCTAAACGAAATCATTCATACATACATATATCACAAAAAATTACGAGGATCCAAGTCAGGGTTGTAAGTTAACCAAACAATCAGATTTCCATGTAGAAATCATTTAATCCCAAACGTGTATCATGTATATGTTATAGTGTTATGTTTTCTGAACACAATTTATGTTATTTTGAGAATATTTTGTGATAAATATGCAATAAATTACCATACCTTTGAATGTAATCCTTTTCTATTCTTCTTGTTTATTCTTTCTTCTGAAGGATCATTTACAATTCTTGAATTATCACTAATAACACTTCTTCCATTTGAAGAACATTCGTTAACTTCTGGTTTGTCATTTTTGGAAGAATACTTGCAGTATAATTGGAACCTTTTCGAATCTTTTGTTTTCTTTTAGATTTTGTTCAGTCATACTGGTTGATTCTTTTGAGTAATTGCTTTCTTGTGGCGGTACTTCTATAATCGATACAATTTTGCATTCCAATTTCCTCGGTTTCTTACTATTAGTCGTTATCGGAACTTCCAAGAATAACGATTCGTTGCCTTGAACAATAATTTCTTGCCTTGGTCTCTTGTCGACATCGTTATAACGAAAATCTTCTGGAGGAAGGAAAATTTCTTTGAGAAACGTTTCGTTTTGGTTCCAATTTTTACAATCTTCATTTTGTTTTACAGGATGAAGAAGCTCGGGTGACGCAGAACGTTTTAAATTACCGAAATTTTTAGTTCGTATAATAGAATGTTCGCTGGCCGAATATAAATACATATTGTGTTTGAATTGATGACCTAATTGTTGTTCGGAAAGAGACTGTTTTGATGTGTTTTCTTCATTTTTAGCAATCGTTCGATTTTTTATAGAGTCTTGGAGGAGAGACCACAATTTTTTTGGCGACTGTACGTATCTCATTGCAGTTTTTGTTTCCTTGTCCTCAGAACTTTTCCTGTAATGGTCTGGGTGTTTTCTCGAGGGCGATTCGTGATGATGATTTTTCCTGTGTACCCTTTGCCTATCTGTAGTAGCGCTTTTCTGATATGGTTTTTCTATATGTTTCGAAGAATGCTTATCAGGTTGATGTTTCAAAGGAGTACTGTTAATGTTTTGGTTCATGAAAAACATTTCTATTTTTGGTTTGTCTGCATTCAAATCTGTATTGGAATCGTTCAATTCTTCTTTGAGTCTCGTTCTTTCATGTTCTCTCATTATTTCCCTTTTTGCTTTCCTATGTTTTTCCATCTTCATTTTTAAAAGAGCATCGAATTTTTCATTGATTAAAGTTTGGATTTGACAAAAATGATTTTTCAAGTCTCCTTCGATAATTTTGTGAATTTGTTTCTCATCCAGTTTGAATGCTTCTTTTTCAGAACGTTTTTCTGCTTTCTTATTGCAAAGTTGCTGGTTTCTATCAACCGATTTTGAACCGTAGTCTATAGAATCTCTTCTAGATTTGTGTTTTTTAATGTTACCATTTAATATGGTAAAATTGTATGGGCCTAAATTAAATTCACTGGCATTTTTACACTTATCGACGTTTGACGATAAATGTTGCCCTTTGTGTCCCACTTCCATATTGAAATCTGGATATATATAGCTTGTAAGACATTCTTCTTGGCCAAGCAATGTTTGTTGAGTGGTATTATACCTAACGAGGAATTAAAATAATTTTTATAAAATGAATTACACTAGAGTTGTCCAATAGAAACACTTTGAAAGTTTGCTCTTTGCTTCGTTGGAACTCGTGTTCAAACTGTAAACTGGAACTCACAGTCCGGATTGAACTGGCAAACTGATGATGAAGATGAGTTTAATTCCAATAATTTTCATCATGATTAACGATTTTACTTATTACATCTTCATTATCAGTCATATTTTTAGTTACCTATCCATGAGTATCAATTGAACAACCATCGTACTTACCTTTCTTTACAACGCCGATTAGCTTTCCGTAATGTTGTTTCTGGTTGAAGGATGAATTCTTGATTTAAAAGATTTTTACTCTCAACCCCTCTAGAATGGCATTTCTTCTTGGATTGCTTCTCCTCAGCAACTACAGTTTCAAATAAACCCTTTACAGGTCTATTTGGATTCCCCGCATTATTTTTCGTTTTATGTGGGAGTTGTTGATTCATGTGGCAGAAAATGACTTCTTGTACAGAAGTGATTGGCTGTCCGTTAATATACTGATTAGGATTGTCGGCTGAATTGGATCTTGGTTTCTTAAGCCGTTTTTCACATTTGTGATGAGTCGAAATATTTTCATTACCACCGGGTCTTTCATTATGTTTATGCTTGTGTTGTTTCACTCTGGTGCTCGTGTCTTTTTCTAAATCCTTAGTCTTTTTAATGGCATCATTGAAGGATTTTTCTTTTCTGAACAATAATTTCGTTTTTGCAAGAAAACCGCTTTTCTTTTTCTCCAGCGAATGATGTGTACGTGTTTTCTCTTCATTTACTACAATCATGAAAATTGATTTTTTTATGTTATTTATTGATATTTTCATACCTTTTTGTGATTTGTTTTTTCTGTCCCTTCTTTCCCTTTTTCCTTTAGATTTGTTTTCCGTCTTAATTTTGCTTAAACCTTCATCATTCTCATCCTTTTGGTCTTTTGAACTGGACTCACGTTTACTCTTAGATTTAAAATGTTTTTCCATATGAATGTTTAGTTTTTCGGGAGATTTTGGCATTTTTTTCCATATAAAATACCCATCAGATAACAAAATGAATTAAAAACGTCACAGAGGCACTGTCATAAATTTATTACCTAATTTCAAAGCTGGGTCCACACATTCAAATATTTGGCAAATATTCGTAAATTACGCAATTGGTTGATTCGTCTGGGGACAACAAATATTTGTAAACCAATAAAGACCCTTCTTTGATTATTGTTTTCTCGTTTTTTTTATGGATATATGTAGCTTATTTATTTAAAAAAAGGAAGAGCCAAATGACTTACAACCAGAAGAAAAACGAGAACCAAAAAGCTTCTTTAACTCTGAATTAGTACTCATTTTTAAGAATTAATAGTCACCTATTACATTTGGTTTGAAGAAACATCTCTAAGTAAGACCACTTCAAACTTTTAAGTTTGCAAAAGGATTTTTGGTGCTACTCGGAAATTCTGTTGAACCAAAAGTACTGCTTCTATGCTATTTTGATGCAACATATGGGGGATAAGCATGAATAAGGCCAGCTACACAAATAAATTAACAAGCTTTTCCAATTTTGTCTGTCTGGGGTTTGAAACGCCAAATATATCGAGGCTTGAGCTTCTTATACTGAGAATAGATCTCATTCAATTGATTCACAACATGTAAAATGCATGATTCTGAACGAACACCAATCTCTTGGTACTAAAAAGTTTTGTTTTACGGCCAAATGTTTGTCTTTCAATTCCCAATACACATTTTAGTTTTATTGCCAAATCCACTTTTTGAAAAAGACCTGATTATGTGTAACCAGCTCAGAATTGGCAAAACTCAAGGTTTTTTCAAATAGATGTATTACAACTCGACTATACACTTTTTACAATTTGTTAATAATGAAAATTCCGCTTTTACACCAGACACAAAAGAAGCATGTGTTTGTTTTTTCAGTAACGCCTAAATAGTTTAAAAGAGGTAAATTACATATATCTATTATAAAAAAAGTCTGTTCACAAAAAAATGAGTTTTCAACTCTAACTATAAAAACAACAAGTTAACCGCTAGACCTTCTTTGAAGAGTTTTTACTGGACTTTCCTAAAGATTCATTGTCTGATCCCGAACTTTGAACAGCTGAAATATAAATTTAAAATTCAATAAACAAATATAACACATATGAAAATATATACTTTTAAAATTCCTACCATTTACTCTAGGTTGTGACCTTTTAAACTCTTTTCTTTCATCTCGCAACCTCTCTCTATCATTGTACGGACTATAGTTTCGGGTAGGTGGTGGTGAAACTCCATATTCCGAATCATATGGAGGAGAAGGACTTTTATCATATCTATTACAAGGCAAATTAATAACATGAAATAAATAAAACAAACCTCAATTTTACCTGTCATATTCAGAATAAACTGTAGACTCGGGAGTATATCTTCCACCAGCCGGAGGCGGCGAACTCATTCTTCCTAAAGGAGGCGGTCTATGGTCTCCTAATCAGAAAGAAAACTATTCATTACAGGCAAAATTACCTACATTTTCATAGTCGCACCGGGAAACATTCCGGGTAAAAAGGGCGGCGGCATTCCCGCCATATCACTTAGTGGCGGTGGTAACATTCCATCCAAAGGCGGTGGAGGTATGAAGGGACTCGATCTTAATGGAAGCGGCAAGTACGGTGGTGGAGGTATTCCCGGAATTAATGGAGATTTAGTAACGTGATCTCGAGGATTAAAAGGTGGCGGTGGCGATTGAGTAGGAGGTGGGGAAAGTGGCAATTCTCCGTTTTGTTGGAGAGGTATTCCTGGTAACAAATATGAAAATTACTATTTTGTGGAAAAAAAATCACTTTTCGTGGTTACTTACTATGTTGAATAGCGCCTTCAGAGATTGCCCGTTCCCTCATTGTTAGTCTATTTCTCAATAAGGTGGCTTCCTGTCTGGCTTCTTCCAATTTTCGTTCGGTTTGTCGGATCGTCATCCAATTCTCATGGGCTTTCTTTTCCAACATGGAAATTTGACTTTTTAATTCCACCTCTTGATTTATGATTTCTTGTTTTAAACTTTCGTTTTGAGATCTGACATTGTTAACAAACAAGTGTCAATAATAATAATCTTAACTCTTGTTCTTACTTACTTGTAGTTTTGTAAATCTTCTTGTATATATTTTATACGTTCGCTTGTTGATGTGGCTTCTCCTTCTTTTGCTGCCCATAATAGCTCATATTTATTGATTTCTCTTTAAAATGATTTTTTGGAATTATAATAACATCAGAACTAAATCAAGAAAATGCTTACTTTTGTAGCTGATCTTCTTTCTCTTTAAAGTAATTGTTTAAAACTGCCAGTTTTGTGTTCACTTCGACTCTGTCTTTTTCACATTTTTCCAATTTCTCTCGTAACTCGCTAGATTCTTGTGCAAGCTGTTTAAATTGCGTTGCGTAAGATTCCTTTGCGGCTTTCTCTGCATATAAAAAAAAAATACGTCACAATCTTCATTTAATTCAATGACGTAGAACACTGAAGTTTTAGAATAAATGAACTTTTCAAAAATTCATTGAGAAAACCTTCCGGAATAATTAGAAAACTGCAACATAATCGCAAAATGATCAAATCTTTCTAAATAACTCCCTGACTCGAAGTTAATTATGAAAACTTAATGATGACCTTGGAATATATTAAAGATACAATGAATCTCCAAAAACCTAATCAAAAACAGAACTGCGTTGATTATTGTAAACAAATCCTCGAATTTTGAAGAGATAATGATCTTTATGACAAACAAAAATGAAGGAATAGCACGTAAAGAGTATGTTTTTAACAGACTTAAAGGTATTGCAAGCCCCATACATACAGTGTCTTGAATTAAGTGAAAATTATATGAGGACAATATATGGACAACTTTTTGTAGACTAACAATAAGTACCTTGATAAACTGTAACGGCAACATATGATTTCGTTATCGATCAGGCCAAACTCACCTTCAATTAACTGTTGGGAATATTGAATATTTTCACTTTTTAATTGATCTAGTTGAGCCTTCAATTCGCTAAAGTTCAAAAACGATTTCAAAGTTTTGCTATCATTTTTCATGGATTTTAACGTAGTCAGGGTTTCCTTGAGCGAATTATACTCTTTAACTTTGGTATTAGAAATGCGTTGAAGCTCATTGATTTTCTGATTTAATGTCTAAAAAATGTATATTAGAACGGATATGTATGATGTTTTCTAACTGTTTACAATTATGTCACTTTTTAAAGTTTGTTCTTGAGTGATAGCTTCATTAAACTTTTTACGATACAATGTCACTTCATTTTCTAAAAATTTCCTGTTGTTTCGTTCTTTCTTCTTCAATTTTAACGATCTTTTCGACCATCTATAGATAATTTTTTAATTCTCTTAAATTCATTTATATATTCACTCTTACCCGAGCAACCTCATCTTGAGAGGCCACAATTTTCTTGCTGGCAGTATCAAACTCTAAACGCAATTCTCGATTTTCTATCTCTTTAATATTTAATGTTTCATTTAATGTATTAATGGTGTCTTGTTGTTCTAATAATCGTTTTTGCATTTGCTCAACGTTTTCTTTAATAATATCACTTCCATCTGTGGAATTTAACATTTCCGATATCATTTTATTTAATTCGATTCCCACTTCGGTTGACGTGTCCAATTCTTTTTCCAGTGCTTGAATTTGATCCTCCAATGAGGCTTTTATCATAGTCATTTCGGATAGTTTTGCATTCAATTCCAAGACCTTTAAAAGACTAATATTTTATGAAAATGCCCATAAGATCCGAGTTGATGTTTACCTCATTAGAGTCTGATTCTTTGAATACTTGGATTTGGTCTTCATAAGGCATTAGTGTCTTTTCTTTTCGTATCATATCGTTTTCCTTTAGCGAAGCTAATAATTGTTGTTCGAGCTTGTTAATTCGGGCGATTAATGGTCGTTCTCTACGATATTTGTCCAAAACGATCCATATAAAAATTAGTATTAATACAGCTAAAGCTGTTGTAACAAAAAACAAAAAGATATCCGAAGAAAATATTTCAAATAATTGATTCTAAAATGCACATGTAAATTTCAAATATTAAGCTTCATAAACGGGTTATCACCTGGTAGTTTCCTATGTTCAAACTTTCCTGATTGTTAGAGCTATGATAGATATTGTTATTATTTGAATCAAGTTTTCTATTGAAACACTCTTCAGTGGAACAAAATTCTTCTTTCTTTGATATTTCAGGTTCATATATTGCTGGGGTTTCTTTAGATACTGGTAATGTTACATCAGGCACTTCCGTGGATTCTAAATTCTGCAAATTAAAAATGATCAATTAAACTAATACAAGTACTGCACCACTTACTTTATCATCTTTTGTTGGGTTATCTTGAATGTAGTCGGAATCAGTTACATCTTTTTCCTCATCTATGCGATTTAACCCGAATAATGACTGAACTCCCGAAAATAAATCACCTCCATTACTGATGCTTTCTTCAGGTAATTGAATGTTAATTTCTTGATCAGCGACTGGATCATTTTCGTTTACAGATTGTGGAGTAGAAACTTCAATTTCTTGAATTAATTGAGTCTCGTCTTGAAATGATTTATCATCGTTATCCACCGTAGGTTTTTCAGTAACAGAATTAAATATAGGAAATATATTTCCAATTCCACTTAAAATCCCCGGATTCGTTTGCTCTTTGTCTTCTGTTTGTGTAGTTATTTCCTCAACACTTGTTGTCAGATCAATCGATCCTTCTTGATTGATTACATGGTCTAAAGTTATTGACTCAATACCATCACGATCTCCTGGATTTGCCTGATCCTCGTTTTGTGCAACTGTTTCCTCAACCTTGATTGCCTGATGTGAATTTCCATTCCCTTCTTGAGTGATTACAGGGTCTAAAGTAACTTGTTCAACAAAATCCGGTCCTAAACCCCATTCAACTTCAATTGGATTTGGAGTGATAAAGTTTGATTCACTGGTAACCAGCTCTGCTTGCTGGTTTGAATTAATACTTTCTAAGTTAACTGGAGAGTCTGTTACTGCCTCATTAGGTTCTGTTAAATTTTCTGAGGATACTGAACTATCTTCTTCTATTTTATTATAAAGCAAAGTATCATTTGAGTTGAAAGAAGAATTATCGTTTATGATAGATGGAGTTTCAAAGGTATCTAAAATGAAGAAAAATATGTACATAGTTCAAAGAAATTCAATACCAAAAATACACACTTAAAACTACGTTATCTTTGTTTTGAACTACTTCTTCGTTTGAACTATCATCAGTACTATTTACAGTTTCGAATATATCATTAGGGTTATCTAAAGAGCTTTTCTCATTAGAGCTAACTATACTATTCAAAGTAGGTGATTCTAAAAGTTCTTCTATATTAGTATTTGTAGAATTTTTATTGAATTCTTTGAGTTTATCATCTTCATTTTCTTCTTCTTCTTCTTCATTATCATCATCATCTTTATCATCATCCTTACCATCATCATCATCATCATCATCATCATCATCTTCTTCATTCTAAAATTATTTTTATTATCTTCTGAGAAAGTAGGAGGTTTAATCTAAAGTGGTTTGATTGTTGCTACATGGATATGTTGAGAACTAAAATTAGAGTTCCATTATGAAACCTATCTACTGGTCACTTGAATGGTAATATTATTTTCACATTTTCGATACAATCAAACCACTTTTTATCACCGATTTCAAGTTTAACAAATCGCCAATGGAAAAACAACTTTAAAGTTTTCACTTGTCATTGCCTTGTAAATTATTCAAATTTAACAACTTACAATAAAATAAAATTTAATTTACCTCACTTTCTCCAGATTTCTCTTGGAATTGAACTTCTTGTGTCACTGGTTCAGAAACGACAATTGTTTCTGTTTCTATACTATTTAGTATTTTATCTGACCCTATGAGAAAAATTTAAACAATAAAGTTTTAAAGTTTCCTATGCAGTTACCTGTTTGATCTTCAATTTGACTTTCAGCTTTTTCTGGAACTTCTACGTTAGCATCAGTTAAATTTAATGCTAGTTGGGTCCCATTGGTAACAGTAGAAACTTCTTGAGTTGAATTAGCTAAAATCTCACTTGGCACTTCACCCAAAGGCACTGTAGTTGTATTTGCAGCTATTTCGGTGGGCAAAAGAAGTCGTGGACGTTTCAATCGTTTAGTTTCTCTTATATGATGCTGGTTTACATAGCCTCGTTTTCCTTTTATTTTAACTCCTATTAACTTAGTGTTACTGCCTGCACCCAGACTGTATATTATGACAGGTTCGTTTGGTCCGAATGATAATAGATACTCCTCTGTACTAGTGAATCTTCTTACTGTTATTCCTTCACCGACAATAGCTAAAATAAGATGAGAAATAAGAAATTTCTGGATTTTTCTAAGTTTAGATTATTATTTACCAGTGCATTCCTCGTTGATGCATAACCGCTTGTCAGATATTTCGGCTTGAATTTGGGTTAGAAATAACAGAATTACAGTGGAACATAAAAGTTTAAAATTATACATTTTAACATACTTTCTTTGACAAATGTAACAACGTATTTTTATATTCTAAAAATCTAAAGCCACATCACTGTTTTTGAATCGGAAGCGACCTCTTTTATTTGTCAAAAACATATGTTAAATTCTTCTTCTTTTTATTTCGAAGATCTTTAATATTTACGCTTAACTATAAACTTGACACATTAAAAAAAAACAATATTAAATTTTTTAATAAGAGTTTTGTCTACAATGGTTCTTTTATTTTGTAGTATTCTTTGCTACATGAAGAACGTGTGAAACTTAATTCAATTAATTTAATTGAATTTTCAAATAGAAGTATTTTAAAGTTCTCTATAGAGTTGTGCTTGAAACCGTTACTTTGAATTGACATTCATGACAATTGTGACATTCGTGACAATTTTGACATTCATGACAATATTGACATTCGTGACAATTGTGACGTTCTTTTTCTTTTTGTGTTTTCCCTCTTTAGGAAATTGCACTCTTGTAAGTAATTTTTTCTTTAAATCGGCTATCATCCTTTGATTAGATTGTAAATTTTCATTTAAATTATATATTTTGTTTTCGTTTTGTATATTTTTATCGAACGAATCTGAAATTTTCACCATTTCTTTAACTTTTCTCTCAGCGTTTTTAGTTATTTAGGTTATGCCAAATGTTTATTTGTACCTTTTTAATTTGAGTTTTGCTTTAATTTCCTCGAATGGTTATCCCTTTGATGAAATACTAAAGATATTTTGTTTTTATTTTAGTCCATTATGGGGAAGATAATGAAACCGGGAAAAGTTGTGTTGGTCCTTGGAGGCCGATACGCCGGCAGAAAAGCCATCATTGTGAAAAACTACGATGATGGAACGGGTGACAAACAATACGGACATGCCCTTGTTGCTGGAATCGATAGATATCCACGTAAAGTCCATAAAAGGATGGGTAAAGGCAAAATCGCAAAAAGAAGTAAAATCAAACCTTTCATCAAGGTAAGGCATTAATTTTTAAATGATTACAAGTAAGAATGCATGAAAAGGAAAACTATGTATAGTCTGATTTTGAGCTATATGTACTTTTTATTTTGTTTTAGACTTTAAATTACAATCATTTGATGCCGACTCGGTATTCTGTAGCGGATTTAACGGATGTCAAGATTAAGCACCCAAAGGAGCTTAAAGATCCTATTAAACGGAAGAAGGTTCGTTTCCAGACTAGAGTGAAATTTGAAGAGAGATACAAGCAAGGAAAGAATAAATGGTTTTTCCAAAAACTGAGGTTCTAAACTAGCTTTTAATAAAAATACATCTATAACGGTGTTTGTTTTTTTTCAAATTAGTTATTAGAAGGTTCTAAATTAACCTTCTGCACTTAATATGCGCTCTTACAGATCGATCAGTAAAATTTTTTTGGATAATTCCCAAACGCATAGCTAGTGACTGTTGTTCAGCATAGCTGCAAGCTTTATGATCCAATATATGTCTACCAATCGACAGCATTGCAGTGTGCATAATTTTAAAATTAAACTGATTTGATCGCTGAGAGAAAACTTTTAAGTTGCTCAATTATTTCTTTTGTTTTAAGATTAGGTTGGTAGTAGTGTATGTTTCCCAGTAATATTGACAGTTCTTTAGACAAATCGCGCGCATTTGTTTTAAGTCTCGTTTCCAAATAATTTATTTTTTAATGATTAGTTTTATAACAAGTTCTTATCAAGATTTTCCTTTTTATATGTACATATAAAATTCAAAATAGTATTATAACAAATTGTCGGAGTGATTAGCTTTTTCGTGTTCCCTCGAAAAATTAAAAATAAGAGTCAATTGTCAGCATATATGCCAAAGCATATTAAAGTTGCAAAGAAGCATACGGACCCACGTTTGGCTTAACAGTAGAATACTCTAGGTAAGTCGTTTAAAGTCTTCTTTCAGCCGGTTTTTGAAGTTAGGCTGTCTGAATCAAAATTATATGTTATCTCTAAAAGGTTCAGCTACAGATATACTATAATTACTAATGTTGAGTTTCTGTTGGCTACATGGGCCTTATTGATTAGCTTTTTGCGAAAGATCCTCCACCAATTTATATAGAATATATTTATGCAGCCAATTAGGGATTGATTACAATAAATATATTCCTGTCCCATCCATGCATTATATTGTTTGTCATTAAGGAAAAGTCAAAAACTTTTCAATCCATATTCGTAAATAAGTAAAAGGTGTAAACTTAACATATTTCAAATTTTTCTTTACGAAATCAAGAAATGCGAAGAAGTTCGAGAATTGACTGATTCTATTTGCAATAAGTTGAAGACGCGAGTGACATTGGAATATGTTTAGCTAAATGGATTTCCTCAACGGTTCAATAATTTAACGGCACAAGGCTTTTTCGCTGATACCTTTCCTCTTTCTTTGTGGAAGAAATACCTACACTAGAAAACTAGATAGGTAGGGGAAAGTTTTGCGCGAACATCGTTCTCCTAAATAAGCCTCGGATAGGATGTGAAGTTTATTTTCTATAAATCTGGTAAATATTTAAGAGAAGAACTTTATAAAAGGGTTACTCAATAAGTTTTCGATCTTGTTTTCAAAAAATTTTCGAATTTTAAAATTTATGAGTGCAATTCCATAGCAAAATTTTTGATCAACCACTAAGCTGTTTCTGATTGCCTATTTTCCAATTAGTCCTGTATAACATAAAAATAACGAGGAAAAATATCTCACAACTGTTTTTAATGATGTGTAAATACACTTATGTTTATATTTGAAATTCACTTTGTGGAATTTAGGACAAATTGCTATCTATTCGGTTTCTATGCCCATTTAAAGGGGAAGGTATTAAAAGAATAACATTAAAGAGTACTATTTCCATTGTTTTAGACACAAAGACGTAAATGTAAAAATATTTAATTTATTCGTATTCAGAATTGTGGATATTTTAAGTTTCATTATTTAATTATTAAAGTTTCGTGCAAGTTGGACATGTGTACATATAGTAGTCGGAAAAATTTCAGAAATTAATATACAGTTTTATACTGTCTAATTGAAGTGTTGAAAATAGAAAGAGCGAAATCAATATCGGACTAAAATTTTTTTTTCTGTCTTTGGTAAAAATGTAATAGGTAATGGAAAAATAAATTTTATCTCATAAAATAATATCAACAAAAATCTTTGTAACACTTGTTTTGTTGAGTTCGCCCTTATGCAAAATATGAAAAACATGTTTTTCTCAAAATCATACTTTATTGAGTTTGTCCTTTCTATTCTCAACGCCTCAATTGTCCTACCCATTAATTTGCCAATATACACTCCTCAACAATCGAAGTGGATAATTTTATTTATTTTGAAATATTCTTTCAAAAATATTTGGAAACAATTAAGTCGTATTCTTTTTATAAACTAGAAGAAAATATGTCATTGTGACATTTCCTAGGCAACAAGAAATCGGCTCAAGAGTGGCTGGGGTTTCTTGTTGTCTAGAAAATACATTTACGCAAAAAATTCTATTACGTTTACAATATCCACTTCGATTGTTGAGGAGGGTATATAAATGCATATTGACAACGCTCTTTGGCATATTACAATAGTTGCGAATGATAGAAAAGTTCGGAAGATTAATTGTTTAGTATGTAGTAAATTCGTCATTGCAACCAATACTGTCACATGCGTTAGGACATGGGTGGTCCGATGAGTTCTTTCTTCCAATGTCCCATATAGATTATGAGATATATGATTCAAGAATGGCATCAGTGACTTCAGAGCAAATGCCAATTTGCAAATGTTTTGAGACAGTTACCTATTTCAGCAAGGGAAATACTCATTAATGAGAGTTAACAAGTATTTTTCTAAGGATAATGTTAACTGTTAGAACATATGCTACGAACGAGTAAAAAAAATAATAATTTTTTTAAAGTTTTTCCTAAAATGTATAGTTTTCAAATTATTCGACTTATTCGGAAATAATATTCGGTTAATTAAATTCTTTTTGGTTTGGTGGTTTTTGGACCACTGTTGTAACTTTAAGCTCAAATTGACACGGGTTAACGTTGTCCAGTTGAGATGTTACTCCATACGTGAATAGTAATAACTAATTGGAATACATTTAGATGATCTATGTAAAATAAAAAAAAAACCGCCAAATAAGAAACACCCTAATATTCGTATTCCTTCATAAAAGTGAATTGGAATAGAAAAATTATGCGTTTTATTAAAAACGTAGTCTCAAAAAAAATGGAGAAAGTTAAACTAGCATATGAAAGGCACAGGAGAAAAACACTCTCAGTCCAGTTTTTTAAAAATTTGAGTTTGTGATGTCATAAAGTCGCACTATAAAAGCATTATAGGATTATAGTAGACACTATAGTACTATAAGGCAGTCAAATCGATAAATTTGACTGAATTCTTGAAAAATATGCATTAAAGTATTCACTATTGTATAGGAACTTTAAATTTGATTTTTTTCAAATTTTTATTTTTTTGGACTGAGAGTGTTTTTTTTTCTATGGATCCTTTATACATAAATTATTATTAGAATTAAATTGATCTATTTAATAAGGCGTAGTTAAAATGAATCCAAAGGGGGTTTAACCCGCCAGTGCCCAAAACCGTTTTAAGGCGGACATTAAAAAACTTACATAAAATTAGATTTAATAAAATTTTTACTCTTAACTCACTGCTCGCCTGTAGACAAAAACTATATTAGATACGGCACACGTGCGTGAGATAGTGGAAAACAATTGATTTTGATTTTTTGTTAAAAATTCAAAAACATTAAGAAAATAAAGTAAATTTATCTTTAACAACAACCCTTACTGGATTTTGTGTATTTTTTTGTGGCAAAAAAACAAATTTGAGCATTATAGGGTTAAATTGCTCAGAATTTTTTTATGTGTTTTCTTGCTTATTTAGGGCCGTAAGTAATTTCATTTTCAGCTGCGACTGACTATTTCAGCTGTTTCTTGATTTTCTAGGAGTAGTTTGTATTAAACGATCAAACAAAATAACGTAAAAAGGGAACTCGATTTCCTAAATGTTCGGTTACTTTTAAATTCAGAAAATGTGCACGACAAATTGCCGTATCTTTTCGGTTAAAAGTTTTATTAAAATTCAGCACCAGCTTTTAGCAATTTAATAAGACTTGGTTCTGTTTTCGATGGCCCGCATCCTCGGCAATACCATTTTTTATTGGAAAATAATCTATTTCCTTTAGTATGGTATTTAGTTAATTCTATTCCTGTTTAGATACATAAATTTTATATACAAGTAGGTATGTTTCAATTCTTTATTTTCTCATAAATGCGCATATGCAAGATATGTGGTCCATATTAATTAAATAAATAATGTAAATGTATATAGTTTTTTTTTACAGAATTTGAACGTTGAAGTTTACAACCTCAACTTAAACTAAAGCAGTGGAAGTACGTCTGGATTGGTGGTACCAGCGGTCTATTCTGCCCAGTCATACTTTTTCTTCACCATTTTGAGGATAAGACGATCTAACAAACTGAAACAAAAATCAAATTTTTGCTTAATTGTAAATAAGAAAAATCGTATTTTCAGCAATTTCATTAAAATTATAGAAGTGACTGTTTATTTTTAAATTTACACACAGTATCTCGGTGTAGTTTTCTTGAAGTCGAACACAAAAGTTTTATGAGACTCGATAAAAGATTTACGATTTAGAGATGCCCCGTTTGCCAAATGTCTACAAAACAATTCGTAAAAAATACATATGGTAATGCAGCGTGACTTTTGAAGAAATACGTTAAATAAAAATATACTAATAATTTCAGACAATCGTTAGATCGGAAACTTTCAGTGTTTACCACTAATTTAAATGAAAATAGTTTTTGAAGCAATAGTGCC
Source organism: Hypothenemus hampei (assembly GCA_013372445.1). Lineage (NCBI taxonomy): Eukaryota > Metazoa > Arthropoda > Insecta > Coleoptera > Curculionidae > Hypothenemus > Hypothenemus hampei. Next base: position 123,070 of record JABRWK010000093.1, on the reverse strand, counting down.
TTTTTGTTGAGATTTTGATAAAACATAAGCAAATCGGCGCCGAATTTAACATTGAATATTTCCAGTTTTGTTTTACTTTACCTACTATTTATGAACCATGTATATACAAAGAAAAATCTAAATGATGAAATTTCAGTTAAACCTTACCTTATTAGTAAATACATATATAAAAGTTTTACTTAAAATTATAATTAAAGTTGTAACATGGCATTATAATTTTGCCCAGGAAATGATAAATATTCAAATAACTATGGCCACTAGTCTGAGTAGTTGTTGCAATTGTAATGTTCCCCAATCGATTAATTTAGGAAAATATCACTTATTTGAAATAGAAAATTTAAATTAGTTTTTCCTGCTACTCTCTCAGAAAAAGTAATTTTTATTTGCATTTTTACCTTTGTTTTTTTGAATTTCGAACAAAACCTGTTTACTCCGTGTTGACGTGTATCGAGGTGGAATAAGTTTTGGCATCAACAGGCAGATACTGAAAATTTAATCAAAACAAAGAAAAAAAAAGACAAATATTGATTTAAACAAGAACTAAAGGAAAACCAGTAATACCACCACCAACAGAAAATATGAGTAAATACTACTGTTGAGCAGGAAAAATGTGAAATGTGAGTTTTCAGGGTTTTTTTTTGAGAATATCTAAAACCTATAGAAAACCTAGAGCAAGCAACCTACTTTAATGAGAAGACGTGTTTTAGCGTTCAAAAAGATCGGCATGCCCTTCTTCAGAATGCTTCAAATCATCTACTCTTGAGCTATAAATTAGATATGCTAGTTGGATATACAGACTTGACCAGAAGTGTTGGGTACTATTAATTATGTAATTGCTTACCATGTGCCTATGATCTATTAAACACTCTTAAATTTCATATTATTTTCATCGAGACTACAAATACCATCGCATGCACATAGCACGTTTAATTTTTCACGCCGTTGGTCATTTGGAATGCATGCATTGGAATTTTTAATTTTATTCACTAAACTGGATGGTTATGAAAGACGATGTAACCAAGCATCAAGCCGAATGCATAGTACCAACGTCTTAAAGCAAGGATGAGATATAATGGCTTGAAGATTTCTATATAAATCTGGCAAAATAGCTATAAACTATAAGCCTCATATCGATTAAACTTCATCTTGAACATGATTATTGTCGTGTACCGTATTAATATAGGTATAAGAAGAGTAAACACATATAACGTTCTTATATTTGATTGATTACTTTTCGCCATTATGGATATTTGTTCAGCTCTAGGTTCAAAAATTAGTGACGAAAATTAATTTTCCATTCCAATTTCAGGAATGATGTTTATTCGTTTGAATAAAGGGCGTTTCATTTTATGTAGGTACTTTTAAGGATATTTATTGCTCGAGATTAGTTTAAATACGAGGGTTACTTTTAAACGTGCTATCTTACATCGCCATTGGTGATATCAACAATTTTTCTTCAATCCCCAACCTTTGTATTTTCAAGCGATAACTGACATTTATTCATGCTTGAAAATACACACATTGGTTCGGTTGATATTTTTGGTGTAAATCAGAATATTTAAAACCATAATACACCAATTGTAGACTGTTTAATCCTTTCGCGTCGACTTATCCGTATTTAATTTGTGATTAGTTTAGGGTTTTCACTCCAATTTATTAGAGTATATTGTACCTAAATCCGCCAGAAATTTTCAAATATTTGTCAGGACACATGTGTCCCGTTAGGTCTGAAAGGTTTAATTGAAAGGCTATGTGAGATTTGAACTAAAATGTGTGATAGTTTTATATAGGGTGACTCACTGAAAATTTACCACTCTATTTCTCAACTTAAGCCAACAAATCAAAAAACGGTCGAACTCGTCGATTTTTCTTTTTTCCTTTTGGATCCATTTTCTTTGTATTTTTAACATTCTAACTCCAACCCACTACTTTTAGTCCTCAAATCTTAAATGGAATAAAGTGGAGTGTCAAATGCTATGCCATTCCATAGCACGTTTAATTCTTTTTTTTTCAATTTGGATGAGTTGTTTACGAGGAATAAAGCCATAAATTCGAAATAGGAAAATAGTGTATTATATGTTGAAATGTCCATCACTTCCTACAAACCTCCATACAGTTGTAGAGGCGTAGCAACAGCGGTTTCTGACATTTTATAACAGAGTCGGTATAATCTGATTATATTCGTTAATAATGCGTTGTCGCAATCTTGTAATGATTCGGGCTGTGTTGTCTCATGGCAAAAAGTTCAGCGTTTCCGACAAATTCTAGTCCATTTCGCTGTTCCAAGTTTTATGTAACAAGAATAATGCAATTCCTGAAAATTCATGCCACACATTTAGCTTTTTTGGTCCTGGGTGTATACTTCGTAAATATTCGTGATTTATTGTCTTATGCCAGTTGATCTTGTCACTAAGAACGAAAAAACCTTTGTCGGAAAAACAAATATTAAAAAAGAAATTACAGTCAATCATGGCGACATTTTTTTGCATTGATAGTAGGATTTGTTGCCCAAATATGTTCTAAAATTGTCACCACTAATAGTATTCATTTGCCTCATTTCTCATTTCTAATAGGATTCTCAATTTTAGAAATAAATATTTATCTGGATATATTTCGTTGAATAATTCAGCTGCAGCTCAAACATTACAGTTATTTGTGAAGAAAAGAGACACAATTTCAATTGTTTCTGCAATGATATAGGACATTTTTAATAAAAAATAAGAAAAAATTGTTAAAAAAGCAAACACTATGACGTTATTCCTTGTAAACAATTCACCTAAATTGAAAAAGAAAATTGAACCCCTTTTAAAATGACACATCACTCGATACGCTGTTCCACTCAAGATTTCAGAGCTGAAAGTAGGGGTTGGAGCTATAGAATACACCCCCCTCCAAAATAAAATTGACTGGTGCCAGAGTTTTTTCATTTTATTCCCCTAAGTTGAGAAATACTGGATGGTAAACTTTCGGTAAGCTATACTGGATAAAACAATACACAATATAATTAATATGGATTAATATTGCGTTTCTATGCTGAAAACATGCAAAAGCTTAGTAAATTAGTAAGAGTACTTACTACCTTACGTACCGAGACCGTTGTGATCGTACAGGAATTTGCTCTGGGTCTAAACATTGCAGTTCTCCATTTTCGTTTGATTTGAGCTTGCACCTAAAATTTTGAAATTACGTGCAGTAGGTATGAATGACCTAAATACGACGACAATTTTTATTCATTTCAATAACAAAAAGTGACGTTAATTTAAAAGTAAACAACACATGATATGATATCTAAACAGTGTTTAGCATAAAATCATTAAATTCCTCGAAATTGAGGTAGGCATTACAATTTTGGTCGGTCTTGAATTGCGTTCATTTTTAGCACAAGTATGATCAAAAATTGACGTCATATGAGTATTGTGATTGTTTCATTAAAACTTTATTAATAGAATTAAAAATTATAATTTAAATGTTAAAAAGTTAAAATTATTAAATGATCGATGACTCACACCTGTTTTCTTTTTATTGAACACCAATAAATAAATTAGCAGAGTGAAATGAATGTGGAGCAGGTGCGTCTCGAACATTATAAATTTTCTTAATGACGGTCCTGGCTTTAACTTTTCGCTTTTAAAGAAATATTTATTATTCGAATCATGGTAACGTTTTGAAATTATTTTATTGTAGTTAATTTTAGATTAGGTACACATACAGTGTGGAACAGCCAAATGGATTAAAGTCAGTATTTCAATTAATGTGCATATTTATCAAAAATCCTAAAACACGCCAATTTTAGATTATGAAATAACATTCTGCGACGTAAAAATATCATCCCTTATTTTAATCCCCTTTGATTGACAGTTGCATTTTTAAAATTTTTACATTGGAAAAAGGAACTTCTGATGCCTTATTTGAAAGGTCCTTTGATTGTTTATTTACAAATAATATTGTTTTAAAATTTGCGACAAAAATTAAATCAATTCAACCAAAATCGCTGTAACAAACGAATAAAAATGTAATGATTAATAGCGTTACGTTCCTGATAATGTAAAAAAATGACAAACAAATCCATCTGGATTGGGTTTTCCGATCGTATCAAGAAAAGAAAAGACAAACATTTATCGACAATCTTAGTTGGCATTGCTAGTTTTCTTGCAAACTGGATATCTGGTTCTGAACTGGATATCTGAACACTAAATTATTTGTCAGTATTGTTTAAGTTTTAACTGCATTTCAAAAACATGGGTTATTTAACAGAAATGCATAAAATAACAATTCTCTAGATGATTGCTTATGGAGATAGAATACGATCGCAGATCGAAGTTGCTCAACTATTTTACGAAATATTTTTCGGCTTGCGGTCTACATTCCAAGGTACAATTAATGAAATTATAAACATTAAAGGTTTCGTGAATGTGGACATGTACAGCGATGTAAATAAGAAAGAATTTTTCAATGATTTGAGTAATGGTATCAACCCATGCTTCAGTTTGAAGAAAACCCACATGATTTGACTCAAAGTTCAGCTTCATTATTAAATGTTAGTCATTTTACAATTTTTCGCGTATTATAACATATTTTTCTGAACAAATGACACCAAGATTGGATAATAGTGTTATTCAACTGGAAAATGTTTTGTTTTCTGATGAATTCATGTCACGACCATGTGAATCATTAAAACTATGTCTACCGGTGTAGTGAAAGCTCTTACTAGATGAGAAAATTACATACACCATAAACTGAAAAGATTATGTTTAGGTAAGAATAATGGATGAGCTTATCTTTAGTCCTTTTTTTCAATTAATGGAAGTTTGAATGAAAATAATTATTTAGCGCCATCCCAAAATGATGTCGTGCCAATTTTGGAACACTTATTTCCTGCTCAAATACACCCTCAAGTTCAAGCTAAAATAATGTGGTTTCAACAGGATGGAGCACCATCATATTATCAAATGAATGTTCGGAAGTACCTCGATTTAACATTTCTAAGTCGGTGGATAGAACGCCAAGTATCGTTAGAACGATCACCTGATCTTACATTATTAGATTTCCGATGGGAATATGTGAAAAGTATGATATACAACACAACGTGATCCATCTGACTTACGAGAAAGAATAACGATTGCAATTAGATTGGTCACTTTTCATATGTTGAGTAACGTTAGATGACATTTTTATTTACGATTAGTAGGTATGCTCCCAAGACGTGCCGGGAATGCAAATTGAACATGTAGATTAAAATTAATTTGTTTATTATTTTTTTACATTATTCAGAATACAACGCTATTAATTATTGCATTTTTAAATTGTTATAACAAATTTCGTTAATTAGATGAATTTATTTTTCGTTACTTTTTACCATAAGCAATAATAACAATTTTGAATAGAGAATGAATGAAATTTTCAGATGAGGTACCACAAACCCCTATTTTCAATTTAAAAATTTAAAGAATGAAACTGTCACTCTAAACGGGTTGAACTTAAGCTTGAAGCACACGGGCGTAAAACGTAACGCGATGCAAATAATGCGCTTTAACGCACATTGTTGAAAAACATTGTGTTATTGGGCTAAACGAGCGTCGAGCTGCATATTTGACGACCATTGCCAGGGATGTGCGCACGGATACCTCAGCAACGTGCTTCATCAAGTCGGCACGCGTCAGACTTACATGCTGGTAAATAGGTCGATGCACACAAGCATTATTTCGGTTTAAAAGTTTATCCAAATTTTCTTATATTTTTTGAAAATGACCTCAACATCAATGTAGATATTAATATTATTAGTGAAGTAGAAAAGCGCCATACTATTTGGAATATGTCATTTGCAAAATATGAAAATAAATATGGAAAACAAAAAGCATGGATTGATTTGCGATGTTTAACTCTTCTTTTTTGTAAATATTTGGAATTGAGGTACTCAAATACTGCGACTTCAATGTCGTCCATTGATTGCATTTTAAATAATTTTACACTGCGTTGCGTGTTTTGACGTTCGCGTATGTCGAATGAAAATGGTGCGCTAAATTTAATGATCACAACGAGCGTCATTTTCACGCCCGTGTGCACCGAGCCTTAGGGATAAAATTTGTATGTTGCATGGTGTCATTTTAGGATCTAAAATTGACATGTCTCTATTAACGATATTTTTGATAAATATGCACATATATTGAGATACTGAATTTATCCCATTTGGCTGTTCCATATTACACAAGCTGTCCCGGATAAGAATATACTCTACAGGGATTTCACGAACCATAAGCGATTAGGAAATGGTTAAATGAGAGAAAAGTTGGGCCTTTTTGAGTTTCACAAAATCATGTTTCCAAATTTAAAAAAATCCGAACCGACTTGTCACGATTTCTTTTTCATTGCTTTTTGATTTTATTTCAAGAGATATGTATGTTAAAATAAATTTGACAATCTCATTGCTACTTGTTCTCCTCTACAAGATGATGTCATTAGATTTTCGATCAGATCTTTCGTTTCTTCGAAACCATCATCGACTTTACTTTTTAAATAATTCACAAAATATTTTATGCCTAGTAAATTCTACTTTATTTTTAAATCGAACGATATATCATACTATTTAATAGACGTTTTAGGCCAAACACCTCATTGTTCATATTCCAACATGACAAACTATTATTTTAATTCGGCATCATAGATGGCTTTGAATTAAAAACATTTGAAAATTATTTGTTTAGATCTATCATTTGGTTATACTCAATACTTGTTAATTTCAATTAAGTTTTATTCTTTAACCTTGACCTCTATCGTATTCTCGTGTAGTAAAATTTAAAAGAATAGAACATATATAATTCTAGCGAGAAGAAATTTGACATGCATTACATCGAGAGTCATAAGAATTGTGTTTAATATTTTCAAAAATATCTTAAGCGGCGTCAATCCAGTCGATCGATTTTTAAGCAGTTAGTTACAAAGTTGAAAGAATATGGTTCGTTTAACCAATGACTGTTACATCGCCAAAAAAAATTTCACCTTGAACAGGAAATTACTGTTTTGCTTGCTCTGGTAGAAGATAATAATGTAAGTTTTTGAAGTATTGAAAAGGAACACGCTGTTTCTATAACAGTAGTACTGAGAATACTTTATAAGAAAGGACACCGTCCTTATAAGTTTTACATCTGTCACACTTTACATCTTGGGGGTTTCGAGAGTAAAACTTTTTGCGAGTGGTTTAGTAGACAAACAATGTGATGAAGATTGTCATTTTCCTTATCAGATTTTGTGGACAGACGAAAGTAATTTTTTTGATACAATGGAATTTTTAATCGAAAAAATCGTCGTTATTGGACAACAAAATTACACTCAAGACATCAACAGCTGGATTTAATGTGCGCAGTGCTATTTTAGGAACCCGAATAATTGGACTGATAATTTTATGAAGGCACAGTAAATTCAGAAAAATATAAACAGCTTTTAAGAAATCAAATCGAATAGATTGCTACCGACCTTCCCCTAGCAGTAACTAGTAATATGTGGTTTCAAGAAAATGGGGCTTCTCCTCATAATTTGAGAAGCAACATTGAATATTTAAGAGGCCATTTTCAAAATATATAATTTCATTTCCACTCAAGGTATCATAAATTGGTTCCTGCGATCTCTCAACATTATGGCGTTGGATTTTTTTTGTGCACTTCTTAACAATAAAATTTATTCTAAAACTTTTCAAAATATTGATGAGTTCAAAGCTAAAGAGTCGAGTCGCAACAAGAAATATACATAACTCCAGAAATTTTAAATAGTGTGATGGAAGAAACTGTTAACCGGTGTCATTTATATTTGAAAAATCCCGCTTTAGAACGATTCTAAACGTTTTTCAATTCAAAGCTACCCATGATGTCAAATTAAAATAATAGTTACGTTATGTTGAAATACGGAAAATGTGGTTTTTAACCTACTCATATATCTGAAAGACAGAAATGCAGTACAAAATACATAATTAGGACACGTGCCGTTTATAGTCAAGAAACTTGAGCTGAAAATGGTTTGTTAGACTGGTGATATTAATCTTAAGAAAAAACAAAGCGATAAACAAAGAAAGAAAACAATTTCGGTAAAAAACCTTCCTAATTTTGGATTCTTACTTTGTAATGATAGACGCCATCGAACTTGAAAAGTGGCAATCTTATTGGTCACGTTAGGATATCTGGAGTTTCCAGACCGTTTAGGCCGATTCGTGAGGCGCCTTTTCTAGCGTTACAGAGATACTATTAATACGTGTTTTTCAGTCTGGAGTCTGAGTAGTTTGCGGAGCCTTTAAATTATTTTTTATGTGGTATAAACATACAGGTAAACAACTTGTTTTGCTTCTATGTTTGCGATTTTTTTTGAAAGAACCTTTCTATATGTATTTCAGTCTTCCAAATTCTTCCGAAATGTTAATTTTTAAATAGAAAATACCCAATCAGGGTTACAAGATGATCCTGTATATGAGGTGTTACGGATACGAGAGGAGAACTCAACATTTGGTCGAAATTTTTTCTTTCCTTTTTTATTTTGTCAGACGTCATTGAACAGGTAAATAACCTTTTTCTCAAAACTAACTTTTGTTGAGTTTGCCCCTCGTATCCGTAACGACTCATGAACAAAATGGATTTTGATTATATTTTATTAGTCATAGTTTCGGGATTATTAGAACAATACGTATTTGAGAATGAACATAAACCTATTGGTTTGTGTTAATTAAAAATGGCATTTAGCATAAACTTGGTTTATTTGCTTATTTAAGCGCGCAATAAATCGAACATAATTGAAATAATTCGACGCGATTGGTGGGAAAAAAAAGTTTGATTTAAACTTACCTCACCGTTGCAAAAACAAAACAAAATTGCAACGCAGAGCCCCTGAAAAACAGAAAAATCGATTGTTTAAAAAATAATAAAAACAGGATTCGTCCATAAAAATTTATACAAAACGAAGTGTATTAAACGCCAAACAATAATTAGAATTTAACAGAAAATTCGAATGTGTATATGCATAATAATTCGATTTTATTGGACAAACCGAATGTTTAATAATGGATAAGTTTATTTTCAATTATATACAGATTAGATAATTTATGTACATATGTTTAAGGCGTTGCAAAAGTATCTTCATTTCAGTAAAAATTCAATGATCTGAGAGTTTATTTCCTAGACACTTTTCCCGAAAGAAAAACCTTACGTGGAAAAGTTTTCAAAGATCCACTTTCTATCTTGCTGCCCATTAAATTCATTGGAAAATTTATTCGAAACGTCTTCTTTTTTCTTTAATTACCGAGACAGCATTTTTAATCGTTTTAACAAATTGTTAATTAATGAACTGCCGGAACGTAATTCGCTTGAAGGAAGTCTATTGCATTAGTACAGAATGTGCAAAACAAACTGAGAAATAAAATGGCTGTGATGTAGTATTAAAAATGTCATTAAAAATGACAAAACGTATATAAAATAAAAATTAATTAAAAACCTGGAAAGGCACATGGTTTGTAATTTCATAAAGTTTTTTTCTCGAAACATTATACGAATTTCATATAAAACGTTATGGCCTTACCTGTAAAGAGGTAGTAATGGCTGATAGTATATCATAAAGATATTCCCATGGAGGGCCGGTTTGTGGCCTAAAGGGAGTTAATAAAAAGTTTAGTCCTAGAAGAGGAACGAGTAATAAAGTGGCTCTGAAAAAAAAATTATTACATTAATAGACTTTGGATTATCTATTTTTATTATGTGTAAATTATACGAGGATTAATCAAGAATGAATGCAAAAATTCTCATTTTATTACAATCGTACAAAATGAGTTGTAATGTTTTTGATTTTATTGTAACACTTATCTCTTGTGTAAGCGCATTAAGCCTTTTGAAACCATTGGGATTGTTTTAATTCGTGCATGAAAAATACAAGAATCGGTTAAAAATTGGAGCAGTCAAACAGCATTCAGAACAAATCGTTAGTTTCTGGAAATAGCAGTAGAACGAAATCGATAAAAGGTAAGTTTAATTAGTGTTAATACCAGAATTTCCCATACCCTTACATAATGGAGCGTCAAGAGAAGAGCGTGTAAATGTTTAAAGCAAAATCTAGTGTAATTAATCATTATTGAATCCAGAATTCAGTGGAAGTGTGAGTTACATTTACATGTAGCTGAATTTGAAAGATAATTGAATTTAGGCACGTTCCTAGATATAATCATATCAGTTGCGTTCTCTTGTGTCCTGGTAAACCGCGTTTCAAAATAAATTTGTAATTATACGGTATTAAAATTGACAGGTTCATTCATCTGGCCGACAGATTTAAAGCGTTTCCCGTTTATTGAACGCACCCCTAACGAAAATACTCGTAGGTAATATTTTACTTTTCGCCAATATTGGAAAAGAAACAATTAATTCACTTAGATTTGAAAATACGTTTATTCGAACACGCATTTAAGCATTTGGATTTGCATTGGTAATTTTTACATGTAACTGCACGAACAAGGCCTAATTTATTATCACGAAAAACGACACGTCCATGAAGAGATCATCTTGATTAAAGAAGATCTTAATCTCACGTGGAAACTGATTATTAAAAAAGGGTGTTTCATTTATTTTGCCAGAGTATTTTTTCCAGAGGCAACGGTATTGGAATAGAAATTCTTCCAGGCATTAAGTTGATCCAGAAATGACAGAAGTATTGTTGAAAGATCTGAAAGAGTGGTGAAGTTTTTATAACTGATAATTACAGAAAAAATTAATTACAAAGAGAGCTTTGGAACCGCAAAGGTTCTAAGCACGACGAATGCCAGATATGGAAACTAAATATGTTAAATCAGGTACCTCTGGATTAAATCTAAATGGAATAAGATGGCGAAAAAAATACGTTGAATGCTCAGGCAGGGATAAGTTTAAAATAGGCCTTAGTAATGATTAAGTAATTTACCGAAGTGTAATGCAACGCAATGCGATTCTATAAATTTACTGAAAAACATACATATTTCAAAATATTGTGACATTGGTTCCTCTTGGAGAATTCCAAACATCACCTAAAAGAACAACTTCTGTATACAAGAAGTAACTCGAGTACCTCAGATTTAAAGCCTGAGTGCTTGTTCACAATGGACATAAGCATAAAATACGTAAGGAATGTATAAAACATAAAAGTAGGTTTGCAATGTTTATAATGTTAGTTGAAGATTTAGACCGTCTTCAACAGACGTTGTTAATTTATATTTAATTCATGTACAATGATTGACGTTGATCAGGTTTATAGTTTAACAGATTTAAATTATTAAACCTTATGTATGTTTTATGCTTATGCCCATTGTGAACAAGCACTAACATGCACCTTGTCGTTAGATGTCACTACATATGAGCACTTTGGTGTGAATGAATTACTTTTATACTTGCCTCAAAGCTTGTCGTGTCGACCTAGATGCACCGCCAACACCTTGGCCGTCATTGGCTGGTCCCCTGCGTAACTTAAGTACAACTACCCTCATAATATTTACGAGGAATATTAAATTGAGTCCAATTGTTGCAGCAACCGGCACTTGTTGTATTATATCATATTTAAAATCTTTAATCCAACACCTGCAAGTGAAACAAGAACAATTCAGTTACAGAAATGAAAATATACAGAGTAAATAACGGGTCACACTACAATAGCGTAATGTTTGAACCAAATTAAGTTGGTTTTACTCAACTTACTCTAGTATGAAAGTCGATAATTTAATAACAGAGATACAAGGTGTCAAGTATTGAATTTTATTTTATTTTTTGATTACTGTCTTGTGAAAGGCATGAAATAATTTCACAAAACTTAACATACCAGGGTTTTTTATATGCAAACCGTATATGTGCAAACGACGTTCTGTGCTCAGTTAGACCTCGACAATGTTTATGTCACACTGTACGTATGTCTTAGTTTGTAAAATTGGTTCTTCTACATATTTTAGATAAAAAAGCTATACTTTGTAAATATCGCTAAAGGCAGCTGTTGTCAAGAAAATCGCATTTAATACTAGAGATGAAGACCAAAAAGTAATTTTTATAACAAGCGTATCTACTTAAAACTTAGTCAAAGAAGGTCTACGTAAATCGCTTTTCTATGAAGTTTTTTATGTTAAAATGCCAGAAGTTCCCTTAAGTTTAAACGTTATTTATTTTTTTTGGTAAATTAATTAATTCACTTAAATTTACAAGCTCAAACCAAAAATCAAAATGTTATAATAAAATTTATTTTCTAATTTTCTAATAAATGATGGATATGGCAAATTTGCAAGAGGCAATTAGAACATGTGGTAAAACCCATCCCAATCGAAGCCAGACTGAAAAATGTTCCTAAGACCGTTTCAAAGCGTAAGGGAACTTGGAAGCTTTTTTCATAGTCAACAACATGGATAACTAATGGGTTACACCATTAAATAAGAGAAGCTGTTTTGAATTTTGGAAAAATGACCCAAATTCTAATACTTTATGTATGTACAGCAAGATGTGTGGAGATATCAAAAAGGAGGTATTCAATATTTTAAACCGACAATAGTTGTATCTATGTTATTATACTACTTCAACATATTGACAGATGATAATTTCAATAGCATCGACATAATTTTAAGTAAAAATTAAAAAGTCCCCGTACATAAGCATTAAAGTAGAAAACGATTATTTCATTGATCCTTTTGAACTTCCTGAGAAGATGAATGAACAAGAGACTATTTAAGCTTTCTCCGAAACAAATTGTTTGATTTACTTGAAGATGCTCGTTTAGATGTAGATTTAGGAATCTCTTAAAGAGAGAACGTAAATATATTGAGATTAGAAGGAGGCATTTTGAACACTTACTTAAACACAATTAATTGTCTCTTTTTCGGTTATTAAAAAGTGGTTTAAGTATTTCGAAACTAATGGCCTCTTCAATTACAATGCAAATTACTTTTCGATCTTCATCTCTATTATTAAATGCGATTTTCTCGAGAACGGTTGCCTTTAACGATATTTACATGGTATAGTTTTGTGGCGCAAAAATATTGCCAGAGTTTAACCGCGCACAAAACGTCGTTCACATTATATTCGATTTGCACATAACAAAACACATCAGTATGTTAAGTTTTATGAAATTATTTCATGCCATACACAAGAAGATAATAAAAAAAGTAAAACAAAATTCAATATTTGACACACTGCATCTTTATTATTATCATCGACTTTTTACTAAGGTAAGTTGGGCAAAATCAACTTATTTTGATCTAATTGTAAGCATTATGCTGTTGTAGTATGGTCCATTATTTACACTCCGTATAACAATTTATCGAAACAGTTAATATAAAAGTAGTACACAATAGTTTTTAGTAGCTTTTTGTGGCGTTAAAAAAAGCCACATTCAAGGACAAGATGTTACAAACAACTACTCGAACAATTAAATTTAAGAAACTGTCTAAAACAAAGTTTGGATGATTGAAAATCTACAAAGAAGATATGTTGAAAAATGTGAGACTATTTTCTGTGTTAAACCTAAGTCTATGTATCTGCGTTGTGGTTAGTTAAAAAATTATACAAAAGATTTTTTTCTTCCAATTTTTGAAATGTGGCAAATTATTTTTGAATAACGCCTAAAAACTACTCAATATAGCACTTTTTTAATCAATTATTTCAAAATAAATTTATTTTTCATTTTCATTTTTCAAACTAACTTTTTTAACATAAATATACACCTTTCAAAAACAAAGCCTAACTAGGCCAAAAGGGGTTCAGTTACCTTACTTTGAATTGAGACTGATAAATTTTGGTTGCTGACGTTGCTCCAAAAGAGACCGAGGCTCAATATGTAATCGCTTTAATTTGGACGGCATTAATTACGGTTGTAATCAATTTGGAAAAGTCAAAGTTCCGTTTAGTTTCGCATTTCCAGAGGATGTCTAATTTACCTCGTTTTACCTATGTTTTTCTTCTTTTCATGCGCACGTAAGATACATTTAGAATTACTTTTATCAACAAACTATATATTTTTTACATTCTATATTATGATACAATCATAATACTTTCAGTTATGATAGGAGATCACTAGTAACGGAGAGCCTCTGTACAAATTCGAATTCCATCTTTAGTTTCTTGAATTTTTATTCTTAACCCAGAGGTCAAAATTGAAAAGGGTGTTTTACGTAATTTTTTCTACATTATAATTTTTGAGCCAACTTTATTATATGACGCTGAACTAAGTTAGTTAACATGAAATTTTAATGGGGACGTGCCAAGGGAATAAAGGAAAGTTCTGGTCAAACTTTCACCTAGATTCGAGTGTCAAATTACAATGGAACCTCAAACAACAATTCGGACAACCAAATGTAATATTTTAAAATTTGAAAAAGACCATAAACAATGCCGGTTTGAAAGTTTCCCCATCAAAAAAGTTAATGACGATGGAGTGTCGACGCCCAGTATTATTCACTTCACGTTCAGATAAACTAAAAACGATTTCCAATTATTCGGGAAAACCGCCAAGTAAAAATGTGTAAAATGTCACTTTGTTTTCCTTGACATTTTTCTGGATGCGAATTTTCTCTCACACTTGCTGGCTTTTTAAACCTTTTACGAGACATCAAAACGTGACCGCGTTGTGTCATTCCCACGATTTTATAGCCGTGCCCGAACTAAGAACTTTTATCCAAGAAATATCGCTAACAATTATAGGAACCTTGGGAAAATCATTCTAAAGAAAGTCAAAACATTATTTGTTCGAAAATATCGGAAATTTCCTAAAAAAAAAACAAAGAATCGAAAAGTTGTAAGTGTTATTGGAAGCTCGAAAGTTGGTGTCGATTTGTTGAAACAACTTTTTCTCGATGAAGTGTTTTGTACGTACCTACTCGTTTTCAAAAAAATACTTCGAGAAATGGGAAAATGAGGAAAATTAGAAGAGCATCTCACTTTCTCTGTAGTAAAAATCAATATTTGATTGACTCTTACATACCAGACATTTTAGCTTTTTCAGTCCAGATAAGAGAAAACCAGCAAAGTTAATATTATATAAACATTGTCTTATGCCGAGATAATTGCTATATGTACATAATTCGTACTGTGTAACACCTAATTTAGCTCAACTCAAAATAAAATGAATTAAAGAGACATTCACTCTCCTATTATTAGTTGCACTGCTTCAAATCCATATGTATATAAATCCATATACATACATAGTTTCATTTCTGACTATTAGAATTTCTATTTTATTTAGTTTAACATGAAGTCAACTTTTTCAGGTTAATGTTCAAATTTCGTTTGTTTGCAAATTTGGTGTTTAATTTGGGAAATAGTTATTTTTTCCAAATTTTCTATTGAAACCAATTTTATATCAATAAGGGAAGTATGCAATGATCGAAACAAATGGTAGTCTGATGGTACAAGGTCGTGATGAGTTAGATGTATCAAAATGTTGCAGCCAATTTCTTTTAACTTATATCGTATCACCTTAAAAATCTGTTGTCCGGTATAATGGAGTTTGAATACAATAATTTACATGTCGTTCAATTCTGACTGGTTTTTCTTAAACATATGCTTCAATTGCATTGACTGTTCACAGTACATATTTGAATCAATCTCTTGGCTAAATGGTTACACTAAACTTAAGAGCATCATTGTTTTCGCCATCAATTCAGACCGCACCACCGTACGTGATCCATTTCTCGTCGGCTGTAAGTAATTGCTTTAAAAATTTTGAAATTGATTGTGTTTGAATAAGGTTTTGCAGATGGAAATCGATAAAGATTGTTGCAAATCGCTTCAAACCGTTTTGTGAACAATCTTTGTTTTATCGGTTTATGTGCTGATCTTGTTTAACTATTTTCATGATTTCATGGAAATTAGCCTACTTAGACCATCAACAGTACAAATATTTTCCCAGTTCTGCAACGTATTCTTCTCTTTAGCGTAATAAAATTGCTAACGGTTCTGCCTTTCCTAGTATGCGTTAGAACTACTTATTTAGTGAAAGAAGTTTAAAAAAAATACAAATAACACATTTCTTCATAAAAATGAAATTTTGTCACAAGTTTTACTTTTAGTTTGTCTTCTTGATTTTGAATTTTCACATTTCTAATGTCTTGAAATTCACGTTTTAGTACTAGAACTTAGTTAATGATGCCATGTTTATTTTCATCATTTTCTGGGTTAACTTTGGTATTTTCTGTTTTATTTCATCCGTTTTACTGAAAATATATTCATGAACTGATTTTTTTTAAGTTTTTCCCAACACGACTATTTATATAACAATTTTCTTTAATCTTGATCTTTATTTGTTTGTATTGTTTCAAGATTTCCTTTCAATTATTATTACGTTCATCCCTTGCTATTACTGTCGGGAATAATCTCAGAAACTCCTTATTTTGGTGCTTACTTCACGCTCAATAAACTTTTATTGGTACTTACATGGTAAGTTCATCTCCCTCGCCCAACAGAGCTCGAACGGGCACATAGATCAGTGTTGTGATTAAAGGTATGCCCCATCCAACAATGTTCAGCCACAATAATAAATTGTTTTGCGACATAAACGTCCAGACCAATACGGTGTGAAGATAAAGGCCTTCGCACAACATCCAAGAATAGTTTGATAAAAGACAGGAATAGAGCACCGTGTGTAGGGCGATGCACCAAAACTGAAAACGAATAAAATATTGAAGCAATTTTTTTATCTTTCCATATAGCCATTGTAGTGTTTCAATCTTGGAAAAGTAATTTATCATCTTCTCTAAATATTATGCGGTCCATTAATTTTCTCATGCGGAAAATCTAACCGCGATTAATGGAGAATTTTAGATGATATCTAGTTCTTATGGGGAAAAAAGTGAGATGTAGTTTTGGACAGAGGGACGCCGTAACCGGAGATGACAAGTTTAAGATGATTGATAGTGAAAGTTCGGTTTCACTGTACATATGCATGTAGATATATTTTTGCACAAGACAGCTTATTTGTTTTGCTGAAACACCCTGTGTGTTTTTATCAATTTTTGTCGTCTTCCTTTTTACTTTTGTCCCTAGGGACGTTCAGGGGCTTCTCAACAATAAGCGACAGATTGCATAGTCGGCTGAGTTGCCGACCAAATTAGGCATTATGAATCATAATGGAATTTTTATTACCAAATTTTGTTATACGTACATATAAAAAGCTATTGTAAAGAAACGTAAATTAAGGGGACGTTAAATTAGGTTACAATAGTAACTGAGCCACTAAAGGGTAGATTTGGGGTTGGATTTACTGAGTTCTAGATTAGAGAGTTTCATTTGATTTTGACATTAACGATCTCACATTTCCTATGGATTTATTTCAAACATTATGTCTTTGAAGAAGTCAAGAATATAGGGTTTATAGCTACTGAATAGAGTGCTTTTGAGTAAACATTATTTTTTTAATGCACCCGAATGATTTATGAATATTTCTAAACATAAATCACCTGTGTGATAATGAAAATTGGTATTGTTAAAGGCCGTAATAAATTCTCGTTAATTTCTAGCTTATATACGAAGACAAAGAAACGAATTAGTAAAAGAATTGCTGTAGAAACAGGACAAGGTTCTCTAGAAATATGAGAGCTGAAACACGAGGTGTACTTGTTTGAAGCAACAGTTTGATTTTCGCAGCAATTTCTAGTTGAACAATCAGGAAAAGATTTATTGAGAGACTGTAAAGACCAGCAATTGTTGTTCACCAAGAAATATAGAGTTTCTGCAGTCTATTTTGTAAAGGAAGACACACTTAACTTACGAGCGTGATGAAGAAAGGATACCATCTGCCCGGCTTTCCAACATTTCGTTGGCAAAACAAAAGTTTAGTCCTTTATTAGGTAAAGCTCTTTATGCGATACCGAGCAGAGGTAAATGGTTTTCGAAATCAAATTATTACCTATCATAAAGCCTTGCTTACATCCGACTTCCGAAATAAAACGAGCAATTGTGGAATGCAGACAACCAGGAAAAGCATCATCGAAACCCGTTTTCTAAAGGAAAAATTAGAAAGACATTGACATAAAATCGGTGTGTGTTGTTGTGTGACTTTTTTTCATTTTTTACTTTTCCGACAAAATACTTCTATTTTTTGATAAAAAAAATGTGAAACATCGCTCATTTATAAAACCAGAGAAATAAACATTTCTTATTTTCTTGAAAAATTACATATGCAGAAAGTTATATGTTCTTATTTTCTGGCAGATCTGAGCAAAAATATTCAATTTTATTCCCTAAAGAAATAACAAACTTCACGTCTCACGTGTGAAAACAAAATGTCGAACAATTTATGAAATTATAATTTACTTTTTCTGAAAGCTACAAATTGAAAGTTTTGCAATTAAGAATGATAATTTATTTAAATGTTTTCGGGTTTGAGTTAGGAAGGTTCTAACTGGATTTTTATAGAAGTTTGAGGCATAAAAGTTTTTCCAAATCTCTGTTAAATAAAAAATCATGTTACTGATTAGATATTTTGAAAGTTACAAGATACAAATTTAATAAACCATTGGCTTAGATCTGTTGATTTTTTCTTTACCGACGGTCTGGATACGTATATTTCTATAAGTATCCAAACAAATTTTTGTTTATTCAGCAGTTGTTAATAATCTTATACAATTTACCTAATGGCCTAAGCAGATTTACGAACTAGATTCGAAATTATTAAAGCAATTTCAAAATTTCCCTGATTATTCTCACTACATGTTTCATTCAAATGGGCGATTCTTCAGCTTATCCTTAACTCAGGGAATTGACGGAAAATCACAAGGATCAGCATTCAGATGTATGGAGAAATCCTTCCAGCAGCTTTCCGATATGTTCGATAAGCCATCGATTGGTGTACGAACGTCTAAAGTCTACTGAATTGCTTTATACGACATACATATTGTTGTTATCCATCCTTCATTTACTGCACAGATCCTAAATCTAATATCTAACAATGACGTCTCTAAATTTTCATCAAATACTTTGTTCAAATTGAAGACTTAATGTAAAAAGTTGACAAAGAAGTATCGTTTTGAACCTTCAGGCGACCATTTGTTTCAATTGTTGCAAAACACCATTGCTGCTGTAAAGTGGGGTTCAGTGGAGGCCTCCAAAAAATCTTTTAACCAGAAACCCTGTGAGTTATAACATCTCGTTTTTCTCTCAGAAAAGTTATAATATTAAATAGGATATCCTGTCCATTTTTAAATTATTCGTTCAGAAATTCATTTATTTGGAGCCTATGAGGTGCATACGGATTTTTATACACAGGATATTGATTTCAGGACTACTTTTTCACTCTCATTTTCTCGAAAACTAAAGATTTGAAAAAATCGTTGAAACACTTATCGAAGGGAACAATATTTTATACAAAAATCGGCTTCCTCCTTTTTATCCCCTACCTCCGGGAGCTACTGCCTTAAAAATCCTTAATGGGAATAGGTTATCCAGTTTGAACTCATTTTAAAGTCTTGAAAATCTTTATATTACTGCGTTTTATTTTTTAAATTTTAAAATTGATCGTTTTTCTTTCGAGATATTTGGAAAATTTGAATACTGAAAATATCATTTAATGAAATAAAATTAAATATAAACTGAGTAGAGCTAGAAATCCTCTAACAGATGAAGATGAATTACATTATTACAAAAAGATGGGATTCCTTCTCACCATGCTTCTCCACTCCGGCAATGGTTGGACAATGAATTCCCAGTTAAATACATGGCGCAAAGAGAATTTCCAGAGTAGCCAGTTAGACCGTCCGATTTATTTTGCACTAGACTTTTCTGTGGCGTTATTTAAAGTTTGCTGTTTATACCCTTCAACCACAAAATTTAAAAGAGCGTGAAAGTACTAATTAAAAAGTAGGCACTATGAAACTCAAAGAAATATTTTTGATATGCCAAAATGTAGAATAACAGTTACATAATTGTTTAACAAATACTGAACAACATTTAGAGCATTTATTTAATTGATTTTTTGTATGATAAAATACAGGGTGATTTATACTAAGGGGACAAAAATTGAAAATCGGTTTTGAAATCTAATTTTAAGTAAAAAAAGTGAAATACAATTTTTTTCTATCTGACTTCGATTTCCAGATATTAAGCTACGAAGTTTTCAAATAATTAAAAAAAAGAAATAACAATAGGTCGTGTAAAGTGATTAATTTTTGTTGTTGTTTATCAGTTTTTTACAGTTCTCCCTATTCCTAATAAAAATTATATCTGCATATTTTTCATTGCCTAAAGTGCATTTTTATAATTTGCAACTTTCTGCTATAATAATAATTAGTAATGAACTGTAACAAGTACAATAGGGAGAACTGTCAAAAACTGACAAACAACAAGAAAAAATAACCACGTTACATGAGCTACTTTTTTTTTGTTAATTTTTTTTGAAAACTTCGTAGCTTAATATCTGGAACATGAAGCTCGATAGAAAAAAGTGATATTTTGCTATTTTTGTTAGAGTAGAGATAGATGATTTAAAATTAAATTCTGAAACAGATTTTCAATTTTAACCCCGGTGGTATAAATCAATCTGTATATTAAAGAGGTAAAATATATTATTTTTTAGTGGCATTTATTAGTCAACATTAGATATTTGGAGCAAATATTTTATATAAAAAGTCATAATCGTAATTTTACAACCGGAGTATGATGTCATTGTTTTTCATCTTTTTATAAAACATACAAAATTGACGAAACAAAAAAATTGTTAATTAACATCACATCTTGAATTGGTACAGATTGTGTTACTTGAGAATTAATGTTACAATAAATTTTACATTTTCTGTCAATCATGTTTTTATTTAGACCTGCGTTTATTCACATCTAATGACGTCATATCCAACTTTTGTAAAATTAGATTATATCTCCAAATATCTCGTATCGATAGATTTTCAAAAATAAAACTTGAAAATATCGAAACTTCCAATATTTCTAAAATGAATTTTAACTCGATACCCCTTTCTATTTAAAATTCTAGACAGTTGTTCTAAGGGGGCTGGAAGTAAAAAGAAGTAAGCCAATTTTAGGACAAAAAGGTGTCCCCCTGATAATATTTTTTACGTGTTTCAGCAATTTTTCTGAAAAAACTTTACTGTTTTGTCCACTGAAAGTAGGAAGTTCTGAAATAAACATTCCGTATTTAAATATATCGTGATCAATAAACTATGCATATAATAGGCAACGTATAATTATCATAAGCCGTTTTTCACTTCGAATGTATGTATTATTTCATAAACGACGTAAAAGTATTTAATTAAAAGTTAACATTGGCAAATTGAGTTTTTTTTTGATGAACATTTTTCCATCTGCAGATTCAGGAATACAGTGGGGCCAACATTGCGGATACTCTCGGGAAAATATGGGAAATGAAAAATAAAATTGAATTTCTATCCTTCAGACAGATTGCGTATCTAACAGCTTCACGAAGTGGAAACGATAAACAGGGACTGAAAAATAAATTTGGTGAACCAATAAACAAACTATTTTCTTAAGGATTTCTTTTTGTTGATTTTCATTAAAAAATCATTAAACGCTTGTTAAAAACGACCATTTCAGGCAGAGGCAGAAATTTTGATACACTGCTTATTACATTTTGTTGATTTTGTTGTTTATTGGATTTTAAAGACTAACAGTAAATCTATCGAGTTTTGAGATTTCCAATATACACTGTGCATACTTGTGTATTTTTTAACTACTGTAAAATCAGAACATAAAACGAGAAAATAAATATATTAGAGCGAATAAATAATCTTTAAAAGGTAAACGATTCAATCAAAAGATGGTGGAATTTCAGTTTATTTAGAGCAGGAGCCTTGAAAATATAGGTATATGGAAGGAAAATAAATAAGATGAAGACAAGAAATGGTTTAAAATTAAATCCATCGTTATGTATGATATAAAGGTTTTTGAATGGAACTTTTTACAGCTAGAAATGCTACTCTTTCAGGAAATTGTTTTTTTTATGAGGTACGATAAAATTTAACTCAATTTTTTTCAGCACATAATGACGATGTTTGAGAATGTATTTTTTCTGGTTTCGTTCTATACCAATTGTTCTCAATCTGACAAACAATTGTTAGAAATAAATATATTCTCAAACATTGTAGGTTGGTGAAGATTTCTTTGAAAATAATAGACGATTTCCAACATCTATTGTGTAGATTCATGGGCTTTAGAAGCTTATTCGTCTTAATGAACTGGATTTCTGTATATGATTTGTCGAGGCTGCTGGAAATAAAAATATTACCTATTTTTATTCAAGAAGTAGTTTTCAACACGTTGGCAATAAATAATATATTTTGCATGAAAAAAACATCATCCGAAAGAAGACAACTGTAAAAACCCGGTTCTCAATGTGATAAATAATGTTTCAACTGTGAAATGCAATGGTAAATTTTCATTTCACAAACGGAAAAACGACTGGACAAGGACCACACCTTTTAGGGCACGGTTTGACGACAGCGGAATTCGATCAACGTAAACTATTTTCCTATTTTTGTTTTTAGTCTAACAATGAAGAAAATCCATGTTTCTTTACAGGGTGTACGTACATACATACAAAATGGAATAAATTCAGCATTTTAATTAATATTTATGAAAAATATCGTCACTTGTGTCAATTTTAGATTCTAAAATGACAAATTGCGACGTAAAAATATCATCCTCAAGTTTAATATCGTTGCAGTGACAGTTGCATTTTTAAAATTCTTAAATTGAAAGTAGGGTTTGTAATAATTCATTTAAAAGTTTATTTCGTTCTCTGCTCGAAAATGTTATTGTTTAAAAATTATGGCAAAAATCAACATAAAAACATTAATTCATCGCATTAATAAAATTTGCTATATTAAACGAAAAAATGTAATAATTAATATTTTTATGTTTTATGTGCTTTATGTTTTTGTAAAAGGATTAACGAACAAATTAATCTCAATTGAGTTTGTTGACCGTATCAACAAAAAGTAAGATATATACAAACTTATCAAGGACGCTTTGAAAAAGTTATTGCTTAAAGAAGAATAATTAGAGACCATATCTTTGGTTCTATTTTTTTTTGTTATGGAAGTTCGACTAAAGATAATTATTTGGCACTGTTTCAAAATGATGTCCTACCAACTTTAAAATACTTAGATCGTGCTTAAACAAGTCCAGAAGCTCTAGATAACGTAATATGGTACCAACAGGAAGGAGCACCACTACATTTACTAATCAACATACGGTAGTACTGCGACTTAATATTTTTAAGTTTGTGGGTAGAATAACAAGAATCTTTAGAATGGTTAGCACGATTATCTGATCTTATGACATTAGATTTCTAATGAAAATATGTGTAAATCATAATATACAACACCACGTTATCCACTTGACCTAATAGAAAGAATAACGAATATAAATAGATGGGTTACTTTTCAGATGTTGAATACCATTAGAAGACATTCTTATTGAATGCTCCCAAAATGTTTTAGGGGTTAAAGATTTTTTTAACCCCGGATAAAATTGTAAATTGAACACCTCCTATATTAAGTTTAATTTGTTATTTTTTTTACACTATTAACGACATAAAGTTATTATTTATTAAATGTTTTCGTCTATTATAGAAAACTTCGTTAATCCAATGATTTTTTTCATGTTTTACGTTATTTTTTACCATAGATTTTAAAATACTATCATTTATGAGTAGAGAATGAAAGAAACTTTCAAACGAGGCACTTTCAATTTACGATGACATTCAAACGGGACTGATCTTAGAGATAAAATTTGCACAATGCTAAATCTTATTTTAAAATCTGAAATTCACGATGTTTTTAATACATATTCACGTTAAGACACTGAATGTATTCCTTTTGATTGTTTCACCTTGTATAAACATCACTCTTGTATGCGTAACTATGCATGTTACAAGTTAGCTATGAGATACAAACTTGTAGGCTCAGTGTAAAGCTTGAAACGAGGGTTAAACTAAGGTTTCATTGTTGTGTTGAATAAATTTACCTGAAACTTATACTAAAATTATTCAACCCTAAAGACGTACATAACTGTAATACGAATTTTCAATTCAATTTTATATAAAAGAAGACTTTTTATGTTTTTGTTTTACATTTTACTGCTGCATTTTTAGATCCTGATGTGAAAACAGACAAAAAAAGATTTAAAGATTTTTACTTTTTTAATTATGTTTTTTTTTGTAAAAATGCGTGACAAACTAAGATTCCGGTCTTTGCAAAAAGGCCTTTAATGAGTGACGATGAGACTTTTCGTGACATGAACACGAAAGGTAATTCTTTAGGTACATTGTGCATGTAGTAGAAACAGCCAATAAAGCTCTTAAGCTCAAAAAGAGTTAAACTCTTCAACTCGAAGCAAGAGAGATCCTCTACTCACTACAATGCACACATTCTCAAAATTAGTTAATTGAAGGATTTTTTTTCATTTGCTAATCGATTCGCAAGACTGCTTGAAATCATTATTTTGTTAAAAGTAATAATTTTCATTGTCACTCAATTTAAATTAACAATTTCTTAAAAATTTACAAACATGTCGTTAGTTCTAGTTCAATTTGCAAGCAAACAACTCTAGGTACGAATATTTCATGTATTCAACCTTTTCCTGTTTTTCATTCAAATAAAACCATCATTTGTATATGTACTTATCTTAAGAAAATCATTTTAAAGATGTTAAAAGATCAAATACATATTTGCGTACACTCTTTGCTTTCTATATTTCTCAAAAATTTATATTTTTTTGAGAATTTTCTAAGATGATAGTTTCATTTTTTTGTAAATACTTGTAGATTCTGGATGAATTCGTTTCCATGTTTGTTACCAGTATCGAGGCCAATTATAAAAGCACTAATATGTGAGTTGAACTAAATAATTCACTTTTTTAAACTTACTATGTTCCTAATCAAAACTCGCTTCTTTTGAAAATGTTCCTACAATTTTTCGCACTAGGTTTCTGTTTTTTTTTTTGTTTCATAGGTTGATCGATGCACTTCTGCAACTCTCTGTTTAGGTATAGATATTTGCCTGTCATCAAGTATATTTTCTTTTGGGTCAATCGTAGTTTAATAACTGAAGACTCTGTTACGTTTACCACTATACAGCAATTTTAGTTAAACAATATTTAAGTGAGAAACTTGGTATTGTTGTGCAGTCAGTAGTGACAAGGGTGCAATTTCTCATCAGATGTGGTCGTTCAGGACGGCTTCAGTTCAGACAATTTGTTTGAAAGTTAATTAAAACGCTATACGTAAGCAGCAACATTACACAGGTTTCGCCTTTGTTAATTATTTTGATATCTGGACAGATTATAAGCGTTGAGAAAACAAAATGTTAATTAATGTTTTCTAACGGAACGCATTAACGCAGATAAAAGGGGAGGAAGAGGGGGTTAAGTGATAAGTGGGCGGCGACTCATCAGCATTCATTAAGATAAAAATAATCGTTTTTGTGTTTTAGGAGGGAAAAACCTTAAATGATGTATGTACGTACGTACCATTACATATTTTAGTTATATTGTGCATAAAAATTAATTAGACATGTTCCATTGGGGAACCGATGTGGTGAATAACAATAATTGAAAAGTTGGTGGTCCCTATGGCAATGGAAAAGACTGGAATTCGAATCACGCCCCCAAAGGTCTTTATTATGATTTGCTTAAAATATCTAACACGAAAACCCTTTCTAAAAGTATTCAGTCTAAAAATTATTCTTTTATTTATACAGGGTGTCCTATCATATATCTGATACAGCTCAAAAGTTGGAACGTTGCCAAAACCATAAAACATCTCTTACGAAACTCAATTGCGACTGACAATGAGATACAATCATTTAAAGTTTGCTTGCTACAGCTGTTGATTTTGCTGTTATTAGCGTGACAACGAATTGTCGATATTTATTGTTTGTTTTAAAAATCACTTGGCCGGAACGAGCAACTATTTAAAATTCACTCCATTATTATCTTTGGAGAAGGCTGAAAAGTCTAATTTATGGGAAATCTTCTGCAAACAGCAATGAACTTGCTGCTATTATTATTGATGTCGCAGAAAATAATCGTGTTGGTTCTGGAATTATTAGAAAAGCCACCTCTTCAATTTTAAAGAGGTCACAGGAAGAGCACAAACCATAAGAATTTTACTACTTATAGAACACCCTATATACAAGATGGACCTATTGATTTGATTAATTTTGATTTTATTTATTTTTTAGTATTCGTTATCTCTAATCTTTACCAACATGTTTCATTCTGTTTTTAACTTTCAGCAGTTACATCATTAAAAATAATGACTTTTACTACATTCTTATCAGGCGAGCCATTTTTCAACTTTAAAGTTTTAAGTCTCTTTTAGTTGAGAAGTTCTCCGTTTTATAATAAATTTCTTATCGCCATAATTTTCTATGCTTTAATAGGTAATAATAAATTAGAACAAAAATATTATTTCGAATTTAAATTTTATCTTCTTGATTATTGTTGCTATTTTATTAGGTTGTTTGGAAAGATTTGATCAGAACAAAATAATGATTTTTACATGTTTGAATTGAACACAGGTGTCGAATTTTTAAAAACTAACAATGCATATGTAAATTCCATAAAACACGCACAAATTATTTAGAGCTAAATTGCTCAAACACGCCCGATTAAACTCTGGCCTTCTAAAGTGGATATTGCGTATTTCCTCTATTTCCCGTAATTTAAATTATTAAATTTAGTAAAAAATCTGGAAAAAATGTGACTAGAGATGAAAAAGAAATATTTACAGCACCCTTTTGGATTTCAGTAGTCAACAAAAGCTATATCGACGCTTAAGATGTAATATCTCGTCTCTATGTATTAAATCTTATATATTTACGAGACATCTTTTCATGAGAAGAAGATCCACATACACTATTGGACGAAAGTAAAGCAGCCCTTATACCAAAATGAAATACGTATTTACAAATCAAAAATCCAATTAGCAACCACGGAAATTAAAAACCGTTCAGATTAAAGAGTTATAATAGGCTGTTACCACAGACGAAACGGAATTACTTTCAAATGTCAAATAAACCTATTCTGCAGTTGTTCGTATAAAATTATATCTTTTCAGTGCGACAAAAGTAAAGCAATTTTTTGATTTTGTATTAGAAAAGGGGTTTACAAAACGAAGGTATGTTTAAAAAAGGTTTAACGGTTTTCTAAACTTTATTTGATTTTTTTAACAGAAACTAAAAATTGGGAAAAATAAACGAATCTGTTCATAAACCAATCAAAAGAGTTGAAAAACATGATGGTGAAAACCTGTTTTTGGAAGATAATACTATAGCTGTTCTTTCCATACAGTTCCGTTTACCTAAATATAGTGTGTCCAAAATTATTTCACCTTATAGTGAAGAAGGTTATATAAAAGAAACGCCGAACTCAGGAAGATCCAGAAAAACTATATTTTGGATGGATAGAAGAATTAAAAAGAAACCTAAGAGATTCATGGATAGCGAGACCAAGAATAATTGCTGAAATTCCTAAAATGGCAATTAGTCCAAGAATTGTTTAATGAAGATTAGTTGAGGCAAAACTTTATAGCAGACGTCCGGTCAAGAAAGCCTTGGTTTCGGAAAAAATCGCCGTACCAGACTTGAATTTACACGAAGTCATTTGAACTGGACCATTCAAGACTGGAAAAAAGCATTAATCAGCGACAAAACTCCCTAAAGAATTTTAAATTCTAATGGGATGAAGCTTGTAAAGCGTCCGCCAAGACAAGATTTCAACCAAAATTCGTTAAATCAACAATCAAGCACGAGCAGGAAAGTATATTTTTATGGGGTTATTTTTCGTGAAGTGGAGTAAGTCCATTACGTTTCATAGATGAGAATATGGATAGATTGTTGTTCAGGGACATACTCCAAAACGTTTTGTTGCATTACGCTGATTGGAAGGTGTCCTTGGGATTCGCGTCTCAACAAGACAGTAATCCAAATCACAAGTATCACCTTGTTCGGGAATAGTTTCACGATAATAATATTAAGTTGTGCAATGGCATGCACAATCACTCTACCTCATCTGATTGCAAATCTATGAGAAGAGATTGAATTTCTCGGATTCATGCTACAAAATACCCAAAGAAGCAGTCTTTGATTAACAAAATTCATGCGGCTTGGACAAATCTGCCAATTATTAGTTTTTTAATTAAGTAAAGAGTTTAATTCAACAAAGGATATCCTACTAATTAGTGAGTTAATGCTTTTATAATATTGTTATTCCCACAACTCTTCAATCGTATTTCTTGTTTATTCTGCTGTTAAACGCTAAGTAAAAATCTGTTTTTGTAAAAATTGCTTTACTTTTGTTGCGTACAATTTTCCTGCCGTTCGGTAAATAAGTTATTGCAAACTTGTAGAAGAGTGGATGCTGAAGAAAATGTTGTGTTGTATTTCCCATTTAGCACAACAATATGTAAACATTAACTGGATTTAATATTTCAAAAAATAACGAAAATACATATAGAAATATTTTTTATTTTTAAAAGTTGCTTTACTTTTGTTCGATAATATGTACATGAACAAAATAGCTATGCAAAATCAATGCCCGGAACCTGGACAACTGGTTAAATTGATGCTTCTCTATTAAGGTATAGGGATTATTCTGTGGTGGAATTTCGGATTTGTTGGATCCAGAAGGTTTCTAATTTAATGCAATTTAATTTTAAAATTCTGCTACAAAATGCATCCAGTCCGCAACTTACGCCGACAAAAGTAAATTTAAAATTGGAAAATGATATTTAGTTTGAAAGTATGAGGTTTCTTAATATCCCAAATAATATTTAGTGGATTAATGTTGTATCAAAATCAAAGCACTTTTCTGTCTTCAATTTAAAGACCTCTTAGAGGTAAACCGGAAAGAGATCTCTTAATAAACTAACAAATCTTTCAAGGTTTTAAAACTTTGAAGGCGTTGGAAAAATCTTTAAGGGATTTGAAATATATTATTTTTATTCAATTTTTGTTAATGATTATTATTTTCTTAATATGGCATGCCACACATTTCATAGAAGACATTTTTGACATTTGACATTTTTCTTTGCGATGTTTTAATATAGAGGAAGACCCATTAAAAACTTACTTCCCAGTATTTATTTCTCAGCTTTGGCGGAATAATTTAAAAAACACTCAGATCCTTCGATTTTATTTTGGAAGGGGGATGCATTTTTTTGTTCCTTTCAACTCTTACTGTCGAGTGATGTGCCATTTTAAAAAGCGTTCAATTTTCTTTCATTCAATTCAAATCATTCAATTTGAATTAATTGTTTACGAGGAATAACGTCTTAGTGTTTGTTTTTAAACATTTTTTTTTAATTTTTTTATTAAAAATGTCCTATACCATTGCAAAAAGAATTGAAATTGTGTCTGCTTTTCTTTGCAAATAATTGTAATGCTAGAAATGCAGCTGAATTATTCAACGAAAGACATCCAGATAATCATTTATCTCTAATATTGAAAATCCCAACAGAAAGGAAGCAACAGATGTAACGGTTTTCGGTCATATTTCAGCAATAGATCTTACTGTTAGTACAAAATAAATGGTCTGATGTGTTGGGTGCCTCATATACCACCATCTAAAGAGTACTTAAAAAATATAAATTTAATTCCTGCGAAACCCACCTAGTTCAGAAGTTGAATAAAGCCGATGATGGTGGCAGTGATTTACCAGAATTTTCTTTTTAATATTTGCGTTTCCAACAGATGTTCTTTTTTTCTTAATGGCAAAGTCAACTGATAGAAAACAGTGACTCGAATGAGAAATATTCCTCGAAGTACCCTTCCTGCATCCAGAAAAGCTAAATGTGTGATTGTATGGTTGAATTTTTCAATTTTATCTAAAAATTTGAAAGGCGATGTATTATACTTATTTAGGTTTGTTGGAAACAAATGGTAAAAGGTTGTTAATCCAGTTGTGACAAACATACTGAGCAACGTTATTACGAAGACAACATAATCTTCCAACAAAACGGGGATCCTTCACATTATGCGTTGCTTGTAATACAATTCGTAGATGACACTTTTCCTGAAGAATGAATTCATGACTCAGATTCAAAGTGATCTGTACGTATGCCAGATTTATCACCGCTGGACTTTCTGCTACAGGTGCATCTAAAGACAAATTTATGCAAAATAGCTCGAATCATTACAAAATTTGCGACAACGCATCATTGACGAATATAATCAAAATACAGAGTCCATGTTACAAAATGTTAGAAACCATTTTAAGAAACAACGACTTTTTAAAGGTATGTAGGAGGGGGTGGTGGACATTTTCAACATTTAATAAAGGATTTTGATATTTCGAACATTTCGACGTTATTTCTCATAAACAACTGGTCCAAATTTAAAAAATTAGGAGGGTGTCGTTGGAAAGAGAATTGAACTTTTTAAATTAATATATCACAAGATATCCAATTCCACTTACGATTTCATAATTGATAGTACGGAAATACCAAAAAAAAGTTCCAAAATAAAATCAATGATTTCTTGCCGTTCTTCATTTTTCCCGTCTAATCTGACAAATATTATGCGGTAAGTTTTCAGTGGGTCACTCTGTATTTACCTTATCATTGTTTTATAAGACATCTGAAAAATGTTTTAAGAATGTTATTTGACGTATCAAGACATTGATAAATGTCAGAACTTAACATTTTTAAGGAAATCATTTTGAATTCAGGGCAATGTGTTATTGTTTTCTTGAAAAAATGTAAAAAACCTCTATGCAAAATTAAAAAATAACCATATGGCCAAAGAAACAAACTTCCATCTTTACTTACCTCGTTATTCATTATTATCTCGTTCTCGTCGAAGACGACATAATACCACAAGAGCCATAGAAAATTGTTGATAGCGAACGAAGCAAACAAATTCATATGAATGAGAATTCGAGTGCATCTCAAAGATCTGAAATAAATCAAATTTACGTGAAAAACTATAAGAAATACGTATTCCTGTTTTTTTAATGCTGTTAATAACCAGATATTTAAACGATACGGGGAGAAAACTAATTTCGTATTCATAGAAAATTAAGAGAAAGAAAGTAACAAACAATTTTTTAATAAAAATTACGTTGAAAATAACGTTGCCTCGTCGGCTTATGGGAAACACGAGAGAAAATGGACTTGCTTTAAATGCATTTTAATGCAGATAATTTATGCAAACTCCAGTTCCGAGCTCTGTATACGAATCGTGACTTTTACAATTTTATTTAAGAAATGTTTCAATAAAATTATATGCCACATTTGTACATATTGTTTAGGAAAAGTAACATACACAGATTCAATAAAATATATTTAATTTATTCAAAGGAAAATATATTTCGTTGACTAAGAGCAAAACCGTCCAAAAAATGGAAAGTTGAGATTGTGACATCCACGCATTTCAAATATTGCTGAGTTTTATGTGGAATGTTCTAATTTGTATAACTATTTTAAGCTATTACTGGCAAATAAAGATGTCACACCTTTTTATACATATGTTACCAAATTTTGCAAGAAAGTGTTACGATTTTAGTTGATTCCTTTTTTACTGTGTGTGAGATCAGAAAATCGTCACAATTGTTAAAGTCAGTAAAGTATTTGGAAAATATTGGTGTTGATGAACAAAGGGAAAGGGAATATTGACTAATATCGATAAGAAATTTGTTCATATATTTTATAACGAGTTTAATATAAATTTAAGCCGAATGGGTATTTTGTTCTTATTTGACATCATATGTTTATTAAAATATCGATTACTTATTTCTAATAGAATCTTTTGAACAAAACAGTCTCTTTGTGGCTTTGCTACCAAAATTACCAACATTGAAAATGTAAACATTTATTCGATAAGATGGAATTTTTACTATGTATACTATGGCACCCCAAAATATTTAAATGTTGGTTTTGATAATGAAATCCAAACACATCTAAAACTCCAATAATTTTAAAGGTCAATATCTTAAAAAAATAGTTTCTTTTTATTTATAAAGGCTTTGTTCTTAACTAGCAATAAATAGCTGGAATACGAGGACGATTGTGCGATTTTTGATGTAATGCGAAAAACGAAGTGCGAGAGAGTCATAAAATATTTTCAGACTAAAGGTGTAACGCCAAAAGAAACCTAAACTGAATTAGATTCGACATTGGGCAATTCATCCCCTTCATTCTCAAACTTCACATCATAAGTTATAGACTTCGAGAATACGGAAACAAGCATAGAAAATGTAGCACGTTGAAGAGGTCAAAATCGGCTATCACTAAAAAAATGATTGAACAAATTCACCAAATTGTGTTGGGTGCTCGGAGGTTAAAGTTGATCGAAATTGCTAAGACAGCATATCTTAAAAGCTAGACATCCTATTTTAATCGAATCCTTATACAGTTATATGACAAAATTGTCTGCAACGTCTAAAAAAACTAAACTGTACTGACATTTCGTGTTAATGTTTGGATATGATTCGGGAAAATGAAACGGATTTTCTGGATCGTTTCATAATTATGGATTAAACATGGTTTGATCTTTATATACCCGAAATCAAAGAACAATTCCAGCTCTGGACAGCTAAACATGAACCAGTCCTAAAAAAAGGCGAAAATTGTTCCATCAGCCGGTAAAGCTATTATGAATATTTTTTGGGATACAAAAGCTATTCTTCTTGTGGACTACTTTCCGAAAGGAAGTACCACCAACAGGGAATATTACTCAAACGATTGGGTTTGGCGGAAAAGAAAATCTTGTTTCATCAGGATAATCCTCTACGTCACGAATCACACGACGTGCTAGACAAAATCAGATAATAGGCCTCTCAACTTTTACTTCATGTACCCTATTTGCTAGGTTTGATTCCTTTTGACTTCAGATTGTTTGCAAATTTGAAAAAGTTCTTAGTTGACAAGAGATATGGGTCAGATGCTGAAATAATTGCCGCAACTAATGCTTATTTTGAAGAGTTGGATGAATCCTCCTAGAGGCATAAAAGCATTGGATTATCGTTGGGAAAAGTGCATTGAACTTTATGGAGATTATGACGAAAAATAAAATTATAATACCCCCCAAGTTTAAATTGTTTTCTTTACGAGGTCGGAAACTTTTCATCCTATCTTCGTTCGTCAATCCTTTTGTGTCTGAAGTGTGACTTTTCAAGGTATTTTTCAACATTTTCTAAACTAATCCTGGAAAACTTTAATGTTATCAATGTTTTTTTAATAGCAATTTCCCATATTTCTTATTTTACCGTTGAAACTTCTCTAAACTATTTAACTAGATATAACTTTTTTTTTTAAATAAAAGGACATGTGGATGACATGTTAATAATGAGATTACGTAGATACTCGGAAGAAAAAAAATTTAATAGCCATTTTTATACAAATATAACTTGACTTGACTTGAGTAATTTGATTTTCAAAATATGGCAATTTCTCCATAATTCATACATTATTTATGATTGTTTCCCGCATATCCAGGAATTTATTTCTGAAACAAAAATAATAAATACCTATTTTCATTTTCTGTTGGGCCAGGTGTAGTTTGCTTATGGAGAACTCAATCTCTTACAAGCTTCTGAATTTTTCTTCAGTTTGTGAGTTTTTAGAGTAATACCTATTTTCTTGAAATAATTGTTTTGTTATTCCAAGTTTGTCGGTAAAGGTGATACCATAACTGCTTAGTTGTTTACAGTTTATTCTCTGGATCTTAGAAATATTTTCAGGCTTCATCTGCAGGGAGAATTTTATTGAAAAAATTTGAATCGCTTTCAGCTCTAGAACTTTCTTTTCTCATTTTAGAATCCATTTCGCAGCGAGTTTTTCCATAAACAAATCAACATCAACTGTGATGGACGTGTTAATATGAAATATCCAAAGCCTTAGTTATACGTTTTACTCCAATTCAACGGACTGATAATATCCAATCATGGACTGAATCGATATTTGCAAAAGTTAACACTGATATAAATCTTCTAGATCTCGTTCCTTTGAATAAGGAATCTTTTAATGGAAACAACACAATTCTTGATAATAGAATATGAATGGAAGTAATTATGCAGAATGTCTTTGCAGATCTCTTTCCCTCGCGTTTCAAACAGTTACTTAATAATTGCTGAATGTTTCATTTTCTTGACTTAAAAATTTGCAACCAACATATATTTTTTGTTGTGTAATTCTTGTTTGGAAATTTTTGAACAGTGAAGATCAATTATACATCAATACAGTTTTATATATTAATACCGATCACAATGTCTTACGAGTGATCCAAGTAAAATGCATGATTTTACATGAAATATTATCAGATAAATAACCTATAAAAATTGCAATTAAACATTTTCTCTCCTCAAAGTAAGACAAATATATTTTCCATAAAAAAGCAAGAGCTTTAAGGGTTGTCGCTGACAAAGAAGAATGAATTATTCGTTTCATCCTGAATATTTACAAGAGGTAACAGATAGCTATCATTTCCAACGTACTTGCGAAATTAAAGTCTTATTCGACAGTAAATAAGGCTTGATTGTTAAAAAGAAACAATATATTTTATACTTAAAATGTAATAAATAATAAGCAGATTCTTAAGGATGGAAAAATGAGAAAACTTTTTTAATAAAGATGTAATTCTTAAGGCAATCCTTCAGGAGAATTTATAGAGGTCTTAGCTAAATTCAAACTCAACTTAAAACTTTTAGTGTTCAATGGGGTATTTTACGATTTTTTTTTATTTTATTATGAGAAAGTAAAAAGTTTTTTACAAAACACTCAATCAATTAATAAAATTAATTGCACAAACAGTCGTACATCATGTGCTAAGACGTCACTTACGCTTTTATGAAAAAGCAATAGTAAACGTATGTCGTTTCTGAAATATGCGAAATATTGTAAATAATACATACAATATAATGGTTATTTTTTTTATTTAGAAGATATTTTCTAAAATAATGAAAATCATTTGTTATTTTTAGAAATAAATTTTGTTTACTACGTTAAAAAATCATTGTAAATAGAAGTGGTAGAAATAATAGACAAAGAGTAGGAGTAAATGTCAAACAAATTATAAAAGCTACAAAGTTTGTGTTATTTACACTGAAATTTCCTTGTGTTTATGGTTATTTATGAGTTAATTAAATGAACATAGAGAATATAGAATAAAGAATAATATGGTAAATTTTGTTATTTATTATTATAATTTTATTAATATTTTTATATTAATTACAATTGGACGGCTTTTTGCAGAAAGGAACCAACCTCAAAAACAAGTTTTTGAGTAAATAACAGATAAAGTT
>JABRWK010000093.1:26010-81921 GCA_013372445.1 Hypothenemus hampei | reverse complement strand
ACTTAATAATTGCTGAATGTTTCATTTTCTTGACTTAAAAATTTGCAACCAACATATATTTTTTGTTGTGTAATTCTTGTTTGGAAATTTTTGAACAGTGAAGATCAATTATACATCAATACAGTTTTATATATTAATACCGATCACAATGTCTTACGAGTGATCCAAGTAAAATGCATGATTTTACATGAAATATTATCAGATAAATAACCTATAAAAATTGCAATTAAACATTTTCTCTCCTCAAAGTAAGACAAATATATTTTCCATAAAAAAGCAAGAGCTTTAAGGGTTGTCGCTGACAAAGAAGAATGAATTATTCGTTTCATCCTGAATATTTACAAGAGGTAACAGATAGCTATCATTTCCAACGTACTTGCGAAATTAAAGTCTTATTCGACAGTAAATAAGGCTTGATTGTTAAAAAGAAACAATATATTTTATACTTAAAATGTAATAAATAATAAGCAGATTCTTAAGGATGGAAAAATGAGAAAACTTTTTTAATAAAGATGTAATTCTTAAGGCAATCCTTCAGGAGAATTTATAGAGGTCTTAGCTAAATTCAAACTCAACTTAAAACTTTTAGTGTTCAATGGGGTATTTTACGATTTTTTTTTTATTTTATTATGAGAAAGTAAAAAGTTTTTTACAAAACACTCAATCAATTAATAAAATTAATTGCACAAACAGTCGTACATCATGTGCTAAGACGTCACTTACGCTTTTATGAAAAAGCAATAGTAAACGTATGTCGTTTCTGAAATATGCGAAATATTGTAAATAATACATACAATATAATGGTTATTTTTTTTATTTAGAAGATATTTTCTAAAATAATGAAAATCATTTGTTATTTTTAGAAATAAATTTTGTTTACTACGTTAAAAAATCATTGTAAATAGAAGTGGTAGAAATAATAGACAAAGAGTAGGAGTAAATGTCAAACAAATTATAAAAGCTACAAAGTTTGTGTTATTTACACTGAAATTTCCTTGTGTTTATGGTTATTTATGAGTTAATTAAATGAACATAGAGAATATAGAATAAAGAATAATATGGTAAATTTTGTTATTTATTATTATAATTTTATTAATATTTTTATATTAATTACAATTGGACGGCTTTTTGCAGAAAGGAACCAACCTCAAAAACAAGTTTTTGAGTAAATAACAGATAAAGTTATGACTATAACAAAAAATTCAGTTTATATAAAATGAATTTGAAACTAATTACATGCGTTAGTTTTAAATATGTATATGTACTATAGATATTATCAGGTTAAAAAGTGTTAAAATATTTAAATTAATTTTTAAAATAATTTAATAATTAATTTAAATTATTTTTAAATTAATTGTTGGCGATAGAAACCGCGAGACAGTTTAGGTATTTTTTTGGCTGAAAAGGTAATGGCTTTTTATACAATAATATGCTATAATATGCTATAATATGAAATTCTCAATTTTGTGGGTTGGTTCCTTTCTGCAAAAAAGCGTCCAATTATTACATATCGTCGGCTATTGAGAAGAGTGACACGAGTCCAAAAGCGCCATTTTTGAGATTTCTATACAATTATAATTTAAATTAATCCTCCTCTTATCTGGAAAAGTCTCTTTTCTCAACTAGCTATAGTTCTTGGTAAATTTCGAATTGTGTCACTCTTCTCGAAAGTCGACGGTATGAAAGGAAGTTAAGAAATTTATTTATTAAAGCACGATTTCCGAATACATCAATTGTCAAATTAGCACAAAAAAGACGATTTATTTTATCAATGATCTATCATAAAAGTACAAATTTCGAAGAGCAATTTAGTATTGGAACTCAACATTTTATGATATACACTGCATTTTGCAAGAATCGACCTACAGCTAAGAAAGCGCAAATGACGTCAGAGCCCCGCAAATTTTAATTTATGCATTATCTATAAATTTCTTCAAACTTCTCGCTACCTATTTAATCTAAAACAATACACCTTTGAAGTCCTATTATTGAAAATATCAAATTCAACCAGAGTGAGATACTTCACTTGAAACTCTCAACCCTTAATATTGAAGTCATTATTTCAAGAATGGATTTTTGGGATAGTTCAACTTTTGATCAAAGAATAATTGTTTTTCCCCAACCTCATAACAATGAACATACTTAACCATCTTTAAAACCTGAAATGACAATCCTTCTTTCATAACATTTGGGAATACCTACCTGTAGTAACTAACATATTTTGTTTTGTAATTTGGCAATTCTTGAACGCCCTGAAGAGATATTTTGGGGAGCAATGATTTTATATCGTCACAAAAGAAAAAATTAATCACACTTAAGTTCGA
Source organism: Hypothenemus hampei (assembly GCA_013372445.1). NCBI lineage: Eukaryota > Metazoa > Arthropoda > Insecta > Coleoptera > Curculionidae > Hypothenemus > Hypothenemus hampei. Next base: position 79,597 of record JABRWK010000093.1, on the reverse strand, counting down.
TTACCAATCAATTTGCTACTAATTCGTATCACGGAAAAAGCAAGAGATTATAGCATAAATATGGTGCTTACTTGAAGTAAAATAGGAGGCCTAAAGATACAAGAAGTGCCACCAACGATACGCCATATCCCAATGAGTGAACACTGACTATTATTCTTCGAAACTAAAAGATATCCTTTGTTTAATTCAAGTATTACAAAAATTAAATATTCTTACCGACAAATCAGCTGTATTTACACAAGTGGTGTAGTTCACCCAGGTTTTATTGAACGGTTCGTGAAAATACCATGTACCATTTGGTTCGCATTTATAAAACACTGAATCTGTAAAAAAAAAGTTGCATTTACAGAAAAATTAAAGAAAATGTATGTATGTATGTGTGTATGGTTGCGTGATTCGCCGTTATCGTTCTTCAATCCATAGATTCATAAATTAAAAATATTGCTATGTAAAATTTAGGTTTTTGTTTGGAAATCGCTTAAATGTACAGGGTATTTAGTTCTCGATGAAGAGTAGTTGTATTTGACAAATCACTTGAGAGAAATTTAACATAAAAAATTTTACAATGAAATCCCAGTCAAGAATTATATTAAAGTTAATTTAATTTTGATAAATTGACCGGAAGAGGGCAATCACTTTTTCAAAAATGCATCTGGGTTGCAAAATTCAATATTATTTTACATTTACGATTTATGTGTTAACTAACGTAGTTTGTTTATTTGATGGTTTTTTTCCATCTATCATAATATACGCAATAGTGAGGAAAGTATCCTAACGAATTTAGGATGATGTAGCTTATAACCTATTAGTGCGATTTAAATAAATCTTATTTTTTTAAAGAGCATGTCCAAAATTGTAAATTGACTATTCAGTTGTTTCATATCAGTTCTACAGGGGTGGTTAAAAGAAATTTTCTGACCTTCATGCATCCTTTTTGAAATTTCTTTGAAATTTTCAAATGGAATGATGCTTTTATGAGTACTCTGAAAGTTAAAGCGTTAAATAAAGAATTTAATAGTGTAAACCGCGAATCGATATCTACAATCGCTTTTTATAGCCAATTTTATAGTAAAAGATAAGTGGGCTTTGGAGAGAAACAAAAGATATCCATTATTCTGGCAATTTATGTCATATTAAATGTATTATTTTTTATAACAATACGTTTTTAATTTTTTAACTTCATTTTCTTGTGTTATATAGATTTAAAAATGTTCAATTATCGAGCATTTTGTTTCGTTATTTTTATCATAATGCTGTATTCCAGCGAAGAAGGCTATGATGTGATTATTCTTATAGATTTTCAATTTTTTGAAAAAATTGCACTATTAAGTACTCTCAAAGAAAACATGATTCCTTTATAGGAATGATTTTAAAAGATTGGTTAAACTGAAAATTTTCATCTTCTTGGTTCCATTATGATGCAGTTTCGGGGAACCCAAAGTCAAGCGAACGTTATTTATTAACAATTATTTAGTAGGAGTACAAGTACGAAGCAAGAAAACTAGGACTAGAATTGTATACAAACTTTTACTGAAATATAAAATACATCCTGACCACATTGCACCTAACCAAGCTTTGAGTGATAGACATCTTGACGGTAGACTAAACTATGGCCTTTGGTCGGTGGTTTTCTGTTAGTAATATTTGGTTTGACGAAGCCACATTTACTAGCAGTGGACAGTTAAACGCACACAATAAAAAGTTCTTATTGGATATGTGAAGTGAGTCATCAATATCACTGGAGCCTAAATGTCAGGTGTGGCATGGAAAAAGGGAGAAATATTAGTCCCAGTTTCAGTGATCAATCTCTTAACGCAGTATTTGAAATGATTTTAAAAAATATCTTTTTAAATAATGAATAAACAATGTGGATTCAGTATAATGGTTGTCCCACTCATCATGACTGGAGAATGCGACGATTTTTAGACCAAAAATTTCTCTCCTGTTGGATTGGTAGAGAAGGTATTTTTTCATGACTACCAGATTCACTTGACCTAAAATGCATTATTTTTTTTTAATGTTGTATAAAAGAACTGGTTTGTAAAGAGAGAGTTTTTACCAAAGAAAATATGAAGATCCGGATTAGAAACTCTGTCGCAAGTTTAAGAAGAGTAAAAACTGAAAAATCCGTTAATTCAACTTTAGTAAGACTTCAATACCGAATGGAACATGATAAAAACATTTTCAACCTCTGCAATTTTTTAATTTTATTACTAAAGCCTTGCAGTAAATTTTTGAATAAAATAGATTAGACAATACGTTAGAGGGCTCATTTATTATTAGGCATGTCTTATTAACCTTTTTTTTTGTGTAGCCATTCCAGTTTTTTTAAGTTGTTCAACCAATCTATTAAGAATATACATATCTGGAAAAACGTTGCTTTGATGCTGGAAATGAATATTTCACTTTCTCCCTGCACAGAAGACACACTTAGCATATCGTAGGCTTCTTCATTATAACAGTATTTAACAAAATACTTAATATTATATCGAAATAATTGATTTGATGTGATATTGATTTGCTAGATTAATGAATATTCTTTGTTTTTCTTTTCTAGCTGGCTCTAATTAAAAAGCGGTTGAAGATATCGATTCGCGGCTTGCACTATTAAATTCTTTATCTAGCGTTTTAAATTTTCGAAGTATTCATAAACGTGTCAATCCTTTTAAATTTTCCAAGGAAATTAAATGTATGAAAGTTACAAAGTTTCTTTTAACCATTCCTGTAGGACTAAAATACAAGGTGTTCCTAACCATGAGATAAAAATGGAAGGAGGTGATTCTTTGGCCTATTCTATGATTAAAAGTTTATACAAGGTAGGACTATGTTTAATTTATGTACTTTTGTCCCCTCCGGTTTCGCACGCCTATAGTTGAAATTAGTTTTGACTAATACTATAGAATAGTAACCCTTATTAATAATAAATCGTACGGGAAGTTGCATCGCTCTGTCTTGAATGGTTCCTGAGATATTAAATAAAAACCATTTCTTGGAGGCCACCTTCAAAGGACCGTAGTCCCCTTAGGTTTTTGCAGACTTATGTTTATATGAATTTTTAGTCATAGAATAGGCCAAAGAATCACCCCTTTCCGTTTTTACTTCATGATTAAGAACGCCCTGTATACCACAACTGAATAGTGAATTTAAAGGTTCTTGAAATCCTCTTTTAAAAAATATAAGATTCATTTAATTCGCAGTAATAGTTTCTCAGTTACAACACTATAAATTCGTTAGAATACTTTCTTGTTTGTAACGTTTATTATGACAGATGGAAAAAAGCTTGAAATAAACAATTTACGTAACCAACACATAAAAGCATTTATTATTCTTAGTATAAATTAATACTGAATTTTGCAAACCAAATGCATTTTTTAAGAAGACCCTCTTCTGGTCAATTTATCAAAATTAAACTAAATTTAATAAAATCCGAGTCGAGGATTTCATTTAAAATTTTTTTATTTCAAGGTTACATCTCAAGTGATTTGCCAGATACAACCGCTCTTCATCAAAAACCGCACATCCTGTACAGTATCGTACAAAAGTTTTGAAATGAGAACGATAACGAAATTAATGCGGTGAATAAATGGTTTGCGAATTAAGGGAAACTTTTTTTTAACAGTCTCGTTGTGTTGAATTAAAAGAAAACCATGTTGAATAATAAAATATCCTCAGTAATTTTTTTTACCTTTTCCTAACCCTTCTCTTTTTTTGTGAAAGCACCCTGTAGAAAAACAAATTTACATGTTCCAAAAGCAGAATACACTGTTTAAATTATTATCTATATATTTAGAATGCACAAGCTCATTTATCACAAATAACTTTGTACTTTAAGACAGTGAATATAACTGTCTACATATAAACTGAACTCTAATTTAACAACCAAACCACATTAAATTAGAGACACTCCTCTAACATTAGGACCCATAAACTTTCCCAAATATAAATTTACATCTATCCTATTCGCAATATATTGGCAGTGGTAGTCAGTGGCATAGCATGTGGGGTGCTTTTTACGACTGGATCTATTTAGAACAATATCATTCGACATTTTTCAATATTCCAACCAGCAATTTTCAAAAGTTCTATTAGAATTTAAGTTTTAATTGTTAATATTTCAAAGAATAATAATCGTAATAATTTTGAACATTTCTTCTGTTAATCTAATTAAGACAATTAGAAAACAATTCTATTTCAATTTAATTACCTGCTTGACGATTTAAGTACGAAGAAACTTTTAATAAATCTCCAAGACACTTGGGACGCACAAGGAAAAGCTTTGTCTTTGGGATTTGTTAAGTACGGTATAATCAAATTGTTTTTCGTAAAACGGGAAACTTCCAGTTCTGATCTTTCGTTTAGTTAATTTGAGTACGCATTAAAAAAACTTGACAGAGAAAAATAAACCAATATTAAGTGTTATAATTAATTTATCAAATAGAATTTTCCATTTCTCAAGCACGTTGATTGCTTGTAACTTAAAAGAAAAAGACTAAAGTATTCGATTTGACAAGATTAAAAAGATTTCCGATAGAGCACTGAACTGGCAACGAAGTCTTACAACAATTTCAGCAGTTCAGATGTAATACCACAATTCCATGCTAAAGTATAATGAAAGTTCCGGTTCAGAAAATCGATTTTTTCTTTTTGACATTTTTTGAAAGTACATGAAGATGCAGAAGGCAATTCGTATGGCTGCTTTCAGGCTCTAACGTTTGCGTTTTAATCGCAGAAAAGATTAGCAATATTTATTGCCTTTCAAGCTTATGCATTTGACTCGCAGTCGAGATACTTAAACACAGTCATCAAGACGGAGTTGTTGCCGCTTTATGTCAGTAGAGGTTAATTAAACCAAGGAAGCATTGAAAAAATTACAGAAAATTTTGGAAGCATCGAATTACCATAGAGCGTCGAATATGTGGTGCATCATGCGGATATCACGTAGCGCCATTGCATCGAAGAAGAATAAAGACATTGCGATTCCGACAACATTGCGAGTAAAAAGTAAAGGCTTGAAACCTTCCATTTGATTCAATGAATTTGTCAATTGCGATAGAATCGCATACGCTACGTGATTTGCATGTGCTCTGCTTCTTGCGATGGATACGCAGGAGCTTGAAAGGAATCCATAAGAGTCAATGTATTTTACAAACATGCGTTGAAATCGCCCGATCGAAACGCAGAAGCCTGAAAGCGCCCTGTGGTGCAGGCATCACTGATTAGGCGTAAATATGAAATTTTTAAAGATTTATTAGAAAAAAAACCTTCAAACGCATTTTTCTCGAAATAATGTTTTTTTCATTATTCGTTGTAGAATATTTGGAAATCACTACACCGATTTCGACCAAATTTCAACCATCTATTTCTCAGATCTATCTATAGTTCTGTCCGGAACTATGTTAAAATTTTCGTTTTTACTATTTATTTTGTTGCAAAAACCTGTAAAAAAATACCATTATTTTTGGCTTTTCGTCATTTTCTTATTTATGCATGAATATGTATAAGTGTAGTTCCGGACAAAGCCATAACTGTACCGAATCTAAAACTATTTGGTTTCAAATAATGACTTCACCAAAAAGTAATCAACGGTGGTCATCTGCCTATTTTTTGAAAAGCTACGTTTACTTGATGTTTTTGTAAGTATAAACTGTTGAAAATAAATAAAAAAAATGTTTTATATACTTTAAGAGTATATTTATTGAGCCCACAAAGAATAATATCAATATTTGCAATAACAACCTCTAAAAAATTTCCAAAAATAGCGTTTTCTTTTGAGCGTCCAAACTCTCACTATACCTTAAATTTAAATATATGTATCTTGTAATAACATCTGCCAAAAAATTTCGTGGTATACGACGTACAATTGGATCAGCAACTTTTGTTATTATTGAATCCAACATTAAAAATTTTTATTATGATGATTTATTTCAAATGAAAAACTGTTTTTCAACAGAGTGATATCTCTGATCTTTCGTGCAAAGAGTTTCGGAAAGTGTAGAAAAGAAATTAATTTCAAACTACAACCTAAAAATTTAAATAAAATTAAATCAAATATAAAGAAACTATTAAAATTCCTCAACGGAGAACGATTTGAATTTTAAAAAGCTTGGAAAAGTGAAACTGCTTAAGTAAATCCGGACAGAAGTTCTAGAAAGTGTGCGAATACTGGATCGTGCTCATAAATAAATAAATGTTTTAAAGTTTCTGTTGTGTTTTTATAATTTTTATGAATTCTTTTTTTTTGTTGTTAGTAAAGTGAACCTGAAGCAAATGGTTAATAAATAAGTTTTAAAACAAATTTACAAAAAGTGTATTGTCCCATAATTTGATTATGATTTATAACAGAGTGTTGCAAGAGTTTCTCATTAAATTCTTATTTAAAATGAAATCAAGGTTAGGCAGGCAACCATGATGATATAAAGCGTGATATTAAATTCTTGATATTCCGTTATCAGGACCTCACTTTATTAAATCTTGGCAAAGTTTCCTAATATTGTTTGTAAATTTTTTAATAATTGTTGATTGATTTACAATCATTTCCATAATAATGCATTCGTTTTTTTTTTTAATATAAAAACAGATAGTAATAATAAAATAAAATAAAAACTAGCACCTGGTATAGTGTTTTTAATTAGAAAAACCCTCGGGTACATCGATGTTATTTTTAAAGTGCAAATTCATTGATCGAGTGATCAGGTGTACAAGGAGAGTCAAGTAACAAATATGATGTCATCAAGGTTTGTTTAATATATAATCTTCGATTTTTAATTAAAGTGTTTTAAAGCTGTATATTTTTACATACAATAAGTTGAGTTAATATAATTTACATAAAGAAAATTTCCAAAAAAAAAAACGAACCTCAAATTTTAAAAATACAATGCCTGAAAAATAAAAAATCGCGCACGGAAATAACTAAAAACGGTGTTTAAATTGTGCCCCATTAACTGCCTGAGAGTAAGCGAGACGGTAAATAAATTCCCTTTAAACGTTTTCGATAACTTCTCGGGAGATACGTCGAAGTTCTTTTTATAAATTATCCAAATTTAATGCCGAGGTAAAGTACATTTTATTTTTTAAATATCCCCGCAAAAAATAATCCAGGGAATTCAGATCTAGCAACCGAGCAGGCTATTCAAGTGGTTTTATTTTGTTTTCCACCGATTTAGAAAAGTTTCATTTACCCATGTATACATAGATCCTACATAATGAGAAAGCGCTGTCTTCTGTTGAAATTCATGTCTTACTATTTGGAACATTGAACTCCGAAAGTTACAAGTGCTGAAATTAATTATTCAAATTAAAGGAAATTGAAATATCTTTCACTACTTAAGTAACTGTCAAAAAAAACTTTATCGGCCACTATGGTCGCCAAGCTTTTAAGGTTGATGGATACCAGACTGCAATATTCAATGAAGATTCTCGGCAGTCCAACAGCGACAGTTCTATTTGTTGTCATGTCTATTTAAAGTAACAGGGCATTCATCAGAAAAAAGTAGTCGTTTCACAAAATTGACATCGTTGTTACATAATTCTTGCATTTATTCGCAAAACTCATTTTCGAGATTATAATGTGTTTCCGAGAGTTCACGAGACTTTAGAGTTCAGAGTTGTGCTTTAAACGGATGAAATTGTTCCTTTAATAATAATTCATGGGCAGTGGAAAGAGCTCTATTAAATTTTAATGCAGCTTTACTAAGAGTAGAATGCGGATTTTCTTCCACTGTCAATATCATGTTAAACTGCTCATTTTCAGATAATGATTGTCGACTAGATTTAGATAGATTCAGCATATGTTTATTGAAATTTTCGAAATTTTTACTCAATTTTAGAAATGAGCCGTTAATCTGGATGAGTTGCATTGAATAAAACAACAACTTCTATATGGAAATGCACCTTATTTCCAAAGCTAATCATCCTGAGAATTTAATTTTTTTTTGGTTAATTTAATTAGTAAGAATTTAAATGAATATTAGGTGCTTGTGCACTTCATATACATTTTCTCTATGTATAATTTCTTTATCTACACGTTCGCCATTCCGATATTTTTACTATTTTTGCTTTTTTCTTCACTTTAAAAACTCTTTTCTCTTTAACATCATCTTCACGTTATTTTCATTTAAAATACTATTTTCAAATAACGATTTAAGCTGAATAAAATTAATAAAATATATCAAAAGAACTTGATTAACAATAATTACAGGGGGAACTGTCAAGTTATTCAATATTATCTAACATAAACTAAATTTTCAGAATAGATCAAAGCAATGAAATGAAAAAGAATTTTGATGGGAAAATTGCAAGGTTTCTTTATGATGTTGGCTTGGGAAAAGTAAAGTAAGGATTGTTAGCATTTTTTTTATTTGCCTAAGTCTTTTCATTACATTAAATCATGCCTTACCTTGCCTTACCTTTTGCCAGATGTTTGAATGGTGGTAGGATAAGAAAGAACAAGTCCTAAGGATCTTTTTTGCTAATCATGACCTTACCTTACCTTACCTTTCACCAAATTATTGAACCGGGGTAGGATAAGAAATAACGGGCCCTAAGGGCGTTTTTTGCCAATCCAGCCATTAGCTGATTTTACTTTTCATCAACTGTAAAAGGAAACGGCCCATCCGGGCTTGTCTTTTACCAAATCCAGAGCTTAGCTTAATTTACTCTTCATGGGATGATGAAAAAATGTAAGATAATGATAGAAAAAGTAAGAATAAAACAAAAAAAGTTAGTTATGCTAGTTTTCCTTTTCACCCTGTTTTATTAGACACGCTCTGACATTTTAGCTTTGAAAACATCGCACAGAGATATTTCTGACAATTGCCTCTTTTAAAATGTTAAAAAACAGACCTTTTGAAAATTAAATTTATTAAATGCTGTTGGTAATCAATATGAGACACTCTTTTAGCTGAATGAGTGTTCTATATGTATACAAAAAAATGTAGAGAGTCCTTTTTAAACTACTTTGACGGCATTTAATCTAGTTATCAGTCAATTTGAACACCTTATTTAATTATTTCTGTACAATTTTTCAGACATTACATCACTGACTTCAACGAAAAACCACACAAATTAAAAAATTGCCACACCGTCAAAATGTTTCCATTACATTATCAAGTAACCACAAATAAACAACAAAAAATGCTCTCCTGTAGAAGTGAGATTTTGGACTTATGTGGTTTTTCGCTGAAGTCAGTGATATATTTTTATATATTTTTTATGCTTGAAAGTCATTTTTTTTAAAGGTGGTCTTTATATAAGTTATATTAATATTTATTTTAAAGCGTATTAAATGTATTCACCTTCAATAAATTTCAATAAAAAGGGGAAATTACCATTTGAAAAAAACATTGAACTCGTCATATCTCTTATTTGACTAACCCTGTATATTTGATCATAAAATGCAGTTTAAAAATAAAATTGACGGCCGTGACCGTTTTTGACACTAAACTAACCTCAAATAATAATTGAATTTATTATAATACAGGGTGATTCAAACTTAATCTGTATAATTTTACCAGTATGTTGTATGTTTAAAAATAGAATAAAAAGTTCATTACAGCATAGGTCGAAAAATTTTTCCGAAGGTTTTCCTCCTACCCTCCTTTGGGGAATGCTGAAGGTGCATGTTGCTGAATATCTCCAAAAGAAGGTGATATAAATTTACGGAATATTGCATACTAACTAAACATAATACTTATATCACTTTGTTCTGGAGATATTTAGCAAAATGCACCTTCAGCACTCCCCAAGTGGGAACTTATAGTGTTGAGAAGCATTTTTCGACACATGTTGTAATGATTTTTTTGTTCTATTTTTGAACGTACAGCACACTAGTAAAATTATGTAGATTAAGCTTGGTTCACCCTGTATATAGATTGTTAATTAAGTATGTGACCCAAACTTCAAAGTGTTATATATTTTGTCGTAAAATTGACCAAGGAACAACATCTTGAAGTTTGGCCACGTACTTCATTAACACCCGGTATGTGCACAATGGTTACTTCATAAGAATGCTTTTTCATAAATCATACTTGTCATCAATAGCATATACATGTTATTCAAAACCTTTGAACTCACTTGTTGTTTCAAATCCGGCAATAAAATCGGGGCAAGATTGATTGGCAGTTGTTCCGGCCGGAGTTTCGGGCCAACAGGACCAGCCATCGAACCATGTGGGACAGAACAGACCTAAATAAACGTGTTTATGAAATTTCATGTGCTTGATATTCAATTTATAATAGTATAATTTCATTGAGAGGAGTTTCATTCAATTGTAAGGGTCGACAATTTATATACGAGGATTATTCAATAGGAAAAGCTGGATTTAGGTAGCCATAGTTACAATAATTCGTATGTATGTACATAGATTACTAGTTATATGTAGAAAACATTTGCAATTTGTTAATTAATAAATAGTATTTGATGATAGAGATTTTTTTCAGCTGATATTGGGTCGTATGAATGTCGTAGGCATATCTATAGCAATTTGTCTAGACATTTACTAATTGTAAGTGGCAAATAGCAAAATGAACGGGAATGCGCTATTTGTCTCAGGCAAATGACTATTTGCCTAAAATTATTATATGCCTACGATATGAATAAACTGAAGTAAATATTTTTACTTAAAGATTTCGAGAAAAATATGTCAATTCTTTTATGTTAATGACTATACATTACATTAATATTCAAACATTTCTCTCGAAATCTTCAAATAGAAGCATTTAAGCAGTTTAATTCATATGTCCCAATGAGTGATGACAGTCAATAGAAATACCTATGAATGAGATAGGTTTATTTGAAAACTATACCAGAGCGATATGTGGTTGAATGGTAAATGATTTATATTTATTACAAGCATAAAAATGTGAGGAAGCTGTTTAGCGCGCAAATATATATGTTAAACCACTCATTTTTGGAATGTTTAACACCAGTATGGGTAATTTATTTTACTGTTGAACAAAAAATGTTATCAGTAAACAATTAATGTTGTCTGTCAATGCTGCACCAAATTGTTGCGAATGATAAGTTTAGATGTAATATCTAATTTAAGAAATGAAAAATTCCTAATTTTTCATTATCAAGATATAGTATATATGTCACTTTTTAAAAAACCTGAAATTGACACCAATGATGTATATATCTTAAAGCAGTTTCATGTTGCCGTCAAGAATAAACGTCTCGAGAAATTTACAACTTATCAAGCCGAGATGATGCTTAATCGTTATGGGTCAAAAGTTATCTAACCTTATAAGACCAACTTGTTCTATAGCGTTTTTAGTCCTTTAATGATATCTCCTACAGAAAACGGTTCAGTTTGGATGTTGAAATGAATGGTTCTGCAAAAAGTTGCGAGACATTTACCAACAGATAATGTATTTTCTATTGAATAATCCTCGTACATTTTAAAATGACTACACAGTTTCATTTAGAATGAAAATTAATATTTTTGTCTGTATTATTTTAAATTTAATTTTCTTTCGAACATTTTGACATTAAAAATAGTCTCATAAAAAGTTACAAATTTGTACAAATTACCTCCAATTTAGTACTTTTTTAGAAAATCATATTTTTATTACCATCTTGGGTAGGATCGACCGTCACGTTTTCGTAACAATCCAATTGTCTTCTCGTTAAATCGGCCGCATTAAGACCGTTAGTCCTCTGCTCGTCAGTCATAGTAAAATTTCAGAAGTTCCACTTTATTATCATAAATTTAAGCCATCACAGTAGTAATTCACGTATTCACTTGATTTCACTAAACCGAAAAATTAGCGTCAATATTGTTTCATCAAACATTTTTCTGGAAATTCACTGTTTTAGAGTTCCCCTGGAAGCTGGAAATACTGCAAATAAAAATATCATTTATTAGAAGGATGGCGCGAGAGAACCATTTAGGAGTATTCTGTATAATTCGCCAAAAAATATATAGCCTTATTGGGGAAAAAAAGAGTCTATAAATCTGAATGTAATTTATAGCTGCTCAGTGGCAAAATTTATTGATTCAGTATTCTCTCTTTAATAAGCTGAAATCCGCAGACAAGTTCGCAGGAAGGAAACAGGTAATTTCGTCTTGTAAACGTTTCGGACCTCGTTCGAGATGTCATTGTGTCCCCGTTCAACAAGAAGTTTTTGTTTTCATTAAATTTTCTTACCTTCCTTAATGAAAAATTCCAAACTAATTGAAAGTTACACTATCTTTACTACAGTTTTTGTTTGTGTTTTATAGAAGAAAAAAAATCACCGCGAAGTACTGATTAATTTGAGACGAATGTTCCCCACTAAATGAAATATGTAGTAACGAAAGTGAGAAATACACATAAGACTTAATCAAACAACTGGGAGGATAAACTCACTTGTAATTTGTTAAAATAAACAGAGTCGTTCGCACATGTCTCCTTGCATTGAAATTGGTACAGTATAAATAATAAGCAAATTTTAGACACTGATTTTCATTAAATGTTTTTCATTAAGGTGATTTTTAAGAACCGGATAGGACTTAATGTTTCTAGTGACTAGAGATATTTTTCTATTATCTCAAAAGTTTATTGTCACGTAAATTTTAAAATAAATAAATTTTATTAATTTATTAAATAAATATGTCCTTATCTGACAACAACATTTGAGGAGCAGTCAAACATTTTTTTGCAGGAAGCACAGATTCCCAAGTTTAGACATCAAATATATCTAGCGACGGTGCCAGAATCATTGAAAACGCAATAATGTTCATAGTAAATTAGGGACAAAACCAAGTGATTCAATCAAAACATACATTACCATGTAGTAGAACATTTTCGCAATTTACTCAAAATGATTAAAATGGATTTATTATCTTTTGTTTGATCGCTCTTTATTTACTAAGTCTTGGAAATAAAATTTAATTTAAGAAGTTTATATTTTAAGGCTTAAATTTTTCGTAATAAAGGATTTTACTAAAATTCAATTATTAATTTATATAAAAACGATTTTCCAGGTAATTGGCACCATTGCGATTAAAAACAATTGGAGATTTTGGCGTCCTGAAATTGCAACATGTGAACTCTACTTGATGATCAGAATTAGACATTACCATGATATCGATTTATCGCTGAAGATGTTAGGCCATCATTCCGAATAAAGATTTATGATTCAGACCAGATATCAGCCTTTCGAAAACGCAGGGACTTGTCTGGTATACCATTTTACGTGGATTTACATGATGGCCCATTGAGAACTTATCACCCAGTATTGTTTTCAGTCCTAAAATTTAAACTGAAATAGACTATCCAGGGATATGTCATTTTAAATGACGTTTAATTCTCTTTTAAAAGGTACGTTAGTTTTTTAAAGTTAAACGAGTAGTTTACAAAGAATAATGTCAGAAAGTTCGAAATAGCAAAATAGTTTATTACATGATAAAAATGTCCATCATCCCCTATATACTTCCATACAGTAGTAAACGCATCGGTTAAAACGGTTTCTTACATTTTGTTACATGATCGGTGAAATTTGATTACATTCGTCGCAAAATTTGTAATAATTCATGTTGTATTGTATAAATTTTTGTCTTTAAAAGTTCCCACATCAAAAAGTTCAACAGTGACAAATCGGGCGAACGTATAGGTCGCTCTATTGAACCATGAATCCACCGTTCAGAAAAAGTGATATCTAAGAATTGGCTGCGCGTAATCTGAAGGAATATTATTTTTGTTAGAAGACTAGGTTGTCCTTATGGTTATGCTCATTATATCTGGATAAACCGTGGTTTCTAATAAATTCAAATATATTTCTACATTTAAATCCTTGGGTAAAGACCCAACAATAAAATTTGCTCAAAATTTGTAGCACACATTTTGGTTTTCTGCATGCAGGAGGTTTGTGAATATTTGTGGGTTACTGGCTTATGTCGGTTAACTTTGCCATTAAGAAGAAAAGAATATCCTTTGGAAAAGTAGATATTAAAAAGGAAATTCTGGACAGTCACTGGCATCGTCATCGTCTTTATTCAACTCCTGAACTAGTGGATTTTGTAGGGATAAAATTTATATTTTTTAAATCCCGTTTGGATGATAGTACGTGTCATTGTTTTTGAAGAAAAGAAATAGAATTTCAATTCCTTCTGCAACGGAGTAGGACATTTTTAAAATTTAATAAACTAAACCCTATGGTAGATAGGTTTGCTATTTCGAATTTTCTGACGTTATTTCTCTTAAACAACTAACCCAAATATGAAACTACAAAAACCATAGTTTGCGCGCAACAAAACCTCAAGAGAAAATATCTTGTAAAACTTTCGAAGATGGTATGTTTTAAACTTAATGTTTTGTACCTTTGTACTGACAGGTAAACAATACAAATGAAGCAAAATTCCAGGGCCACTATAGAAATATTCACGGTGACGAATAGAGTTATTCTATTAAGGGTATCTGAAAAGGAATTGAGGGCAATAAAATGACAGATTAACTGACTTGAAACGGTAGCAACTTTGTAAAAGCTCAAAACCATGACCAAGAGTTGATCCTGCAACAAATTTAGGGATATTTAGCTAAAGCAATTGTTTTCATATTACTAAAGGGCCTTTATAGCAGAATTCACGCCTTGTACTGAAATAAAAAGGTTTCTGAAACTAAACAAAAGACTTGAACTAGATACGGTTTAGGAACATTAGGTAATTCTTCACATGTTGAGTGTCTGGAGTATCCCAGACTGCAAGTTTGCAATGATGATAACAAACTGCAATAATTTGAGCATAAACATCTGGATCTCAAGACAAATGTGGTTCATTATATTTTTCTGTTTTCTTTTACTAAACCGTAAATGTTGCTGGTAAAATGTTCTTTTGCAACCGACTATACATATATGCAAACAGATCTCGTAAATGCAATTTAGAAAATACACCTCTTTTTAAAAAACGAGGGACGTCGGAATAGATGGTCGTTTTTGAGAGATGATTTTTGAGAGTGATTTTTATTACAACTTGACTGTTTTTATTGTAAATGAATGATATGGCATTAATACCATTTGGTTTGATACATTTATTTCACAAAAAAGTTCGTATTTATATTCCTGTTTTTCCTTTTCCTATATTTTAAATAGGTTTTAGTTTGATATGGAGGTCATAGTATCCTTTGTATATGCAAGGCTACAACAAGATAAACTATTGCAAAAACAATAAATAAAACAAATCGGGACTATTAAACCGTCCTTCATTTTAGGATTTTTATGGGCGATTGTGTAATAAATGGCATTTTAATGACAGCCATCGATTTAAATTTTATTCAATTAAATAAAGGTGCCCAACTACAGGGAATACTTTTATTTATAGTAACCCACCTGTATACTGTATATTAAAACAATAAAATAACGATGAAAATAAGCTTTAACAACGCAGAATGAAAATTTCCTTTAAGAATTGAAAATAACACTTTTGGAAAGGAAATAATCTCAAATTTGCAGAAGCTTATAGAAAGCTATAAGACCTTTTTCAATCTAATTTATACGTAAATTTACTACAAAAGACGCACCTTAAAGATGGTTTATTTAAAAAATGTCGTTTTAATATACGACAGTCATTGAATAAAATTAAAATGTTGTAAAAATCAAAACCTTTTAGATAGAAGCCGCTAATCGCGTCAGTGGACATGACAGCTTTAGATGAATACATAATTACAATGTCAGTGAATGTTTTTTTTATGACAAACTGATTGATTTTTGGCTATAGATAATTATCTAATGACGCAATCCATTGCCAGGGATTGAGATCATTAATTGAACATAAACATTGCTTGCTGATTTGATCGTTGCAATTACGCCCTTGACGGAACACCATTAATATTTACAATAAATCGTTTTATTTGGTCATATGATGATTTGTTTTAAACAATTTTTCATTTTCGATTTAATTGGATTTCATTATTATTTTGTTTAGTTAGCGAGAAAATAAAACCAGTATCATTATGGTTTTGCAAAATTTGAAATTTAAGGTAAATTAGGAAAATCTACAAAGTGAAACAAAAACAGGGTCTTGTATGAATATCTATAAAATAAATCGATACGTTATACAGGATGGAGAACTATCTCGCATTTATTCATGATTTATTGACACACCATATCGTGGAGGTATATGATCACAGAAATCAATGTTAAGTGTCTGGCATAGAGAGAACCTTTCTTACCCTTAGGAGGCTACGTGTTTAAATTACAGTAGAATTGCGTTAATGTGAACACAAAAATATAAAGGCGTGTTTACAAAAACGATTGTTTNAGGTTTAAGAATAAATGATCGTTTGTTTAGATATTCAATTTTCGTGAATGCGTGTAAAGAAGGTGAAAGGCCTGAATATTCTAACATTTTAAATTGAATTTGTAGGTATATGTTTTTCTTAAGGATGGCTTTCTACACCATCTAACGTAGACTTTAGAACATCAACTTTAATCTAATAGAAAATATTGCACCTTCGATAGATATATCTTCTGTAAGGCATCTTTTCAAATTTTACGCCGGGAAAGTCAGTGCAATTTTTTAATGCCAACTCCTAAATTTTTACTCCAAATTTCAAATAAATTGAGCTTGAATATACGAGTAGTGTCCACAATCCATTCATAATAACAGTGTTCCTTTACAAGTAACACTTTTTAAAAAATCTAGATCAATAATGGGATTTTGTAATTTTAAACAAATATACCAAAAAGCTT
The DNA here is from genome assembly GCA_013372445.1 of Hypothenemus hampei. NCBI lineage: Eukaryota > Metazoa > Arthropoda > Insecta > Coleoptera > Curculionidae > Hypothenemus > Hypothenemus hampei. The sequence continues at coordinate 62,932 of JABRWK010000093.1, read as the reverse complement.
AGGCTTTCCGTTATGAAAAATTGACACTTTCTGGAACCATTTACCTTTCGAATCAATCCCTTCGAGATATCAAAATTCCTTACACATATTCGAAAAGTCTTTTTTTTCGTGAAAATTGCTGAAATCATTCATACATGTTTTCATAAACTAATAATAACATTCCATGCGTTTCTTTAAAGCCCTATCCAACTTGGAAATAAAATTAAATATTGATTCGTTGCTTAAAATTCATTTTTGTTAAACGAATATCTGCAAAAGGCAAAATAAAGATCAAATTTCATAATGATAAAATGATACGGTGCCTTCATAAATGCTTAGAAACTACGTGATCTAGATCTAGATTTTTAAGTGATCTATTGTATATGGTGATTTTTCTAATCAGCTGTTTCTAAGATGTTAACCAGACGTAATTCTGTAGAAATAGATTTCAAATGCATAGACAGTTGTTATTCTGATATTGAATCAGCATATTTATCGTTGCCTATAAATCTTGTCACGTAGCTTCCAATCATTTATGAAGGTACTATGTCTACGTATATACATATATATATGTATATAATATAATATACAAAAGTATATGAAACAGATATATACACTAACTCTAATTTAACGTACTTTTTATGCTGTACCAATGAGATGTGTTACTTCATATTGACAGACCTTAAATTTTCTTCTACATTGTGGGTTTTATAGCTCTTAACAGAAGTTAGGATAGATCAGTTATTGAGAGTTCATGGTTGATTTTCAATAGAGCAAATTTCATTCAAATCGATTCGGTCTTTTGAAAGATACTTAAGAAAACCCCATAAGAAAGGGATTGTTCCTTTTGGGTGAAGACCAACTTACTTTATATTTATTTAAAAAGCAAAAAGGCTTAAATAAAAACTACGGGGCGTTCGATAAGAATACCTGCATGAATAAGATTAAAGTGGCTCTAAATAGGAGAGAACTAAGGACACTCTCAACAAGTTCTTTGGATATAGATCATAAAAATTAGTTATACGCTGGGATAAGTTAGAGAACACGTTATAAAATGTATGTATATTGACAAAATTCCTTGAACTTTGGACACATCCCTCGTATCTACATTAAATGTTAGATTGATGAATCACACAAAAACAATTTAAACAAATGATCAGAATAGTAATGCTGTTTTGTTTCTGACTATTTGGAAGTGGTTTTGTTTGAAAGTTGCCTTGCTTAAGCTCCTTTAATGAGATTTATTTAAAAAGTTTGCAACCACAATTTAACACTCTGGCAAACTTAACATCCGCTTTTAAATTAAAATATTTTTAGCAAATAAAACGCCACTACAGTGCATTTTTTAAATAATTATGAACTACGAACTTTTGAATATTCAAATGTAAAAGGTTATCTTAATTATTTGGATGCAAAGAAGTTCTTGGTATTTTGGCGCAAACAACAATAAAATATGACGAGAATAGACTAATTTTATGAATGAATTTTAACACCTCCGAAAATAATCGTGATCCGAATTTCGTCCGTGGATAATTAATGACATGTAACTATTCTAAATTTTTTTTTTATTTGCGTTTTACGTTTCTTTTCCCGGGCGAAAATATAATTCAAATACAACGGAAAAATAGTTCGTAATAATAAAATTGAGCAGGAAAAAGCAACGTTGTTTTGCGCGGTAAAATTTTACCATAAACTGCCCGAATTTATTCTAAACATGATTTTCTTCTAATCAAAACTATGAATAAATATTACTTCATTATTAACAACTATTATTTTAACAAAATTACTTTCTTTTCCATAAAAATTAATGAAACTTACCAATTTCCTTGTTGTTTTTCAATTAAAAAAAAAAAAACAGGTATTCTAATCGGCTTTCGCCTGACTTCAAATCAAATTTAAGGCTTCATCACGTGTTACTCACACAAGTTTCCGCTGCACGAGGACAGCTACCACTATGAGAGAATCCCGCGAACTACTGAAGCTTTTCATAGCTTAGCTTCACGCTTTTACGCTTCTCTCTTTCATTCCCTCTAACGGTCATCCAATAGAGGAAGTTGAGGAGGAAAATGAAAAACCGACTGCGCAATCTAAACTCGGTTATCATCGCGTATAACTTTTCTTTTTTGTTTGAATTTGTCTGCCTTTTTTTAAATACTTTGTTGTTGGTAATACTGGTGGCCTTTGTTATAAACAAAAGAATCGTTCTATTTGATAAAAGTTTCATGTCGGTAATCGGGTTAAAAAACATGTTGAAAAAGTTTGGAGTTATCAATCTACATAATTGGTTTAAAAATTCAAAGTTATTCAAAGTATTTTCCTCTTGTCTTGTACAAAGTTGCGAAACAGCCTGTTTCGCGTTTGATCAATCATAAATAAGGGCTTTCTAAATGAAAAATATAAAATGTTTTGGATAAAGTAACAGTAAGAATAAGAAAATAAAAAAGTTTTTTCTGATGTGAATTTCATAATTTATACTGAAACAATGGCTTTATTATAGAATGATTGGAATTGTTGCCAGCCAAGTAGTAGTGCCAATTTGCACTGAGCTACAAGTATAATTATCTTTGTCAGACTAAATCGCCTCTAGGCTTCGTGCAGACACTTGGGCTTACGTAAGTCGTCTAGTATGAGAATGGAGCTAGCCTTTAAGGTAGAAAATGTACTTCTGTTAAATAGGGAGCATCATGTTTTTGCTTTTAGATTATTGACGAACGATTAGGTATCATATTTGAATTACTATTGAAGTACACTGAGCAAACCATATAAACATTTGCTTTTCACTGATAGCGTTGCCTACGTAAATATGTATACTGACGAAACTTCATTTTAACATGGCAGTAGGTATAATTAAACTGTTTTCCCAATTCGTAGAACTATAGGAACATCCCTGGTAATTACAATCAGAGTAATTATTGGTTGTGCATGTGCAACTCAATATTCATTTTACCTGGCGCATCCGCCACAAAAACATTTGTTCAACAAATACTGAAGAATAATGAATTACAAACCATCAGAGAAGTGCATCAAAATTATTATTTTTGTCACCTCAGACACAAATTTGAATTCAACAGGAAAAAAGGCAAAAAAAGAACGAACTGTATGTGAATGTTTATTCCTATCGCACAACATTAAATGTATTCTAGCCTAAATACAATAAAAAAAAATAAACACACTTAATACAAGGGCCTGTTTTCTTTATTTACCAAAAAAGACATTCCTTCTTAAAAAAAACTTGTTTAAGATATACTCACCAAAGATTTTGGTTGAACGCAACATATAATACATTGGAAATGAAAGAGAAGTTTATTGTTGAGTAAGGAAGTTACTGAATGAATCAACTTGACAGGAATGGGATGTGAAAAAAATGTGAATTAGGATGGGAAACGATGGAGAAATGATATGCATTGCCAGAACGACTGCGAGACAAGCAGATTTTCTTTCTTTTCCGAATCGGTTCGCGATATTCGTTCGTGCCTTCGTTTCACAAAGACTAATTTCAAAATTTCATTCTTCAAAATAGAGGCATTCTTGTTTCAAGAGCGAGAGATCTGAGAGTCTTGTTTCATATTTTTTTCATAGGAGCTTCGCAACCTTATTTTAATGCTTTTTTTCGCTCAAATAAACTTCAATTTCATCCGAAAGCTCTTGACCTCAGCCCTTTTCAAAACACAGAAAATCAATATTAGTGGAAATCAAATAAGTTTTATTTCAAATTTAAACTAAAATGTCAAAGTAGCAGTTGTTAACCAGATTCACATTTTTTTTTTTTACAAAGCAAAAAAATTTAAGTCTAAATCGACAAAAGTACTATCGAGGAAGCTAATATTATGTGTCAAGCCATCAAAATTCATAATTTTATACAAGGGAAAAGAAAGTCCAAAAAAAACATCTTAAAATTAATACATATTAGCCTCGAATCTCGAATATACAGAACGATAAAATCAAAGTAGGGCTATTCCAAATATGAACAAATCCATTTAAGGACATCCAGTTAAGAAAAAAAAAACAAACGGAAATACATATTTGAGGAAAATCGTAAAGAGAACAAAAATGACTCTAATTGTAACATAGAGCCTCGCACCTAAGCGTCCAAACGTACTGACCGTCGCCAATGTTAATATCGACCTGAAATTTACATTAAACGGAAATAAAAATGTTAAAAAACAAGCCTAAATTGCATTGCATTCATTATTAAATATTTTAACCTAATTTAAAATTAATAAACAAAAGAACAAAACATGCAAGGAAAAATTTGGATGGTTCCGCTATGCACAAACAAGAATAAATGTTAGTTCTGGATTTTGTTAAAATCGGAACTAAAATTTATTTCGGCAAACGTGATGTTCGAAATTTACTTACGAGGAGAATAGCTACGAGATCTGGAATATCTTCTTCTACTTCTGCTGCTGTAATATGGAGATGGAGATCTGCGATATACCCTCCTGTAATAGTCACTAAAATAACAGAAAGTTTTGATAGTTCAAACTTTTTTTTTATTTTTGTAAAGAAAATGTCACTTTTTAAAACAAATAATAAAGCATTCAATAAAGCTCTACGATTTACATGTAAAAAAAAGTTTTAATATTCCTGCTTATACAGAGTAATGTCCAAATGATTTGAACATACTCCAAACAACACAGGATTCTAAAAAATTATGTTTAAAATAAAACTTACTCTCTGTCTCGGTCTCTGCGGCTGCTTCGGCTTTCATATCGGTCATATTTGCTGTAAAACAAATCATTATTAAGATCTTAAATTTAAAACATTAATAACCGGTAAACGAATCAATTAAATGTGTGAAGAACCTTTAAGTTGCAAAGAGAAACTTTACAAAACAACTCCTAAATAACTTCAACTTTAATGTCTCCAGAAGGAAACTTGGAAAATTTCAAGTTAAAAATTAAATCCCCTTAGTTTCCTGTTGGAAAAATAAGCTAATAGTGTCGGTAGTGCTGCTTACTAAGTTGGTTTTCCCATGTAAATACCCGGAGTTGGAGTATGGGCTCTTTCGGTGATGGAAAAATCAACCCGAATATTTTTCCCGTTGATTTTCATACCGCTACATTGGTCTTTGGCTACTTTGGCATCGTCCGTATTTTCGAAGTACACAAAAGCAAATCCTCGTGATCGTCCCGTCTAGAAAAAAAATGTCTAGAAAATGAAAAAAGTTAAAAGTTTTTCGATTACCTTGGCATCAAGTACGACTTGGGCCCGATCGACTGGACCATACTTGCTAAAGATGTGATACAGCTCGTCTTCGGTAGTGTGGACACTGAGACCGAACACTCCCAGGCAACGGTTCGGTTTCGGATTATCGCGAGTGCCGGTGTGGCGTCTGCGACTAGACATAGGACTGTGTGAATGAGAGGAGCGCCGGTAGCCCGGCGAACGCGAAACGCTGCGCGAATATCTCGAGGACTTGTGACGTCTGTCTGAGCGTGATTGACTGCGCGACCTGGAATTGGTCAAATCACAAAAGAAAAAAAACGCCATTGAGTCGTTTGATTTTTTTAGTCGTTCTTGAATTCGGATCTGGAAACGTTTGGAAATGCCATTTCACACCTCACTGCATTGAAATGTGGTGTGAAGCTGTACAGAATTGAAAGTCCCAATTTATGACGAAAGGCCTTTAGTTAAGAAATAACGTGAATAATGAAGTGTAACATTACCGATGATTACATTCTATTGCGACTTTCTTTCGTGCGGAAGCAAACACAACACATAAGGGAGAATGCATTTTTATGAGATATCCACGACTTAGATTAAAAGTCACCTGGATTATATTAATCTTGATAAATTTTGAAGAGTTATACTTAGAACTTCTGGAGTTAACTAGGATTAAAAACTCCAGCGCTAATAAGAAAAAAATGGTCTCTAAAGTTTCCTTTTCTTTCCAGGGGACTTTCTGGGACGTAACGTTAATATAATGGAAAATACTATAAAAATATAATCCAGAAAATAATATATGTAATAAAATCACATTCAAAATGAAATGTTCTCCAAGAATTTGAGTTAGTTTGATAAACATTTAAAGTCGAAAATTCATACAAGGTGACACACCTAATCCAACCCAGACATCGCCTAAGTCCAACAGTGATATTGTTTTATATGTTTTAAAACAAAACGCAGTTTTTGAATGAATGTTACTGTGATGAGCGTAGATCACAGTAAAATTTCATTATGACGTCATAAAAATGTTTGCGGGAACAAAAATAACGAAGGCTAATTGAATTACAAACTCACCTATCCCTATCCCTACGACTATAGTCCCTGTCGTCTCGTCTACGTTCTCTGTCTCTGCCTCGGCTTCTGCTACGGCTTCTGTAAATGTATAAAACCCATATATTATGAAGAAAACATAGAAACCCTAATAATTTCAGAACGCAAGAGAATAAAAAATGACTGTTATCATAATTTCAACACTCTCTTTTGATATTAACTATGCACATTCACCCTACAGGAAATCAGAATAAATATTATATGGTACAAGTAAGTAATAGAAACACTTAGTAATACTTGTTTGATTTTTATAAATTTTATGAGAGTTAATTTCCCGACCAATAAGTCTGGGCCCCACAAAATTTCTTCCTAACGTTTCATCCGCAAACAATCATCATATTTTGACCAGCCGTGAAAGCCTCTACAATAGGTATATCATAATTTATAAAAATCAAAAAAGTATCACAAAGTGTTCTATGTCATTTATTATAACGAACGATTTAGTAACGAAAAATCTCGTGAATGGTTCGGACAGCAAACAATAAATATAACTCATGTTCGATTTCGCTTCTGGAAAAAAACGACCTTTTAGTGATTTTCATATGAAAAGTTAAGATTCTTACTTTACAATCAAAGAAAATAAAAATAAGAACGTAGTCAAATTAAAAAAAGAGAAAAATTCATTATTTCAGAATTAGACTACATCCCTTTCAGAGAATTTCATGCGAGAGCATTTTAATAGATTGAAGTTCTCTAATTTAAACACTGAGCTATAAGAAAATAAATATAAAAAATAATACCTACATAAATAAAGATTATTAAAATAAATCTATAATAAACAGACCTTTTAAACGAAAAATGTAATTGGGTATAAATATGAGAATTTTCTTCTGGACTTAATTGTATTGATCCAAATTTTTATACACTTAATGATTCACATCTGCTTTAAGTACTAGTTTCAGTCGCACCGTCAATGAGGTCATTTTGGCTTCTATAGATGCTCAATAGAGTTCTGAGCGAAACGCCAGGCGTAGAAATCTTTGCGTCGCGGTAATTAAATCCAAATGAAAATTTTCTTAACGAATTTTCCGATAGTGAAAGTCCACAATCTTTCATTATATGTAAGCAGTTTTTAATTCTACAAACAAAAAAATCGGCTGAAAAATGTTTAAAAAATAAAATCAAGTGACCAAAAATGTTTTAGCATTTCGTACTTCCAAAATTGCAAGTCTATGGCTGAAAAGTAGTTAGAGATGTTTGTTTACAACATAAATTGTGTTTTAATTTATTCAATGTCCACTGAGTGATCCTAGTTACCTAAATCCAATTAGAAATGTGGACAGAATATTTGTGTCTGATTCTGATTTGCGCTTGAATGTTTTCGTAGGATGTATAATTAATCTAACTCAAGGTATTTTTCGAACGGATTGGCACTTTGATTATATTCCCTAGATATATCGGGTGACAATGCATATAGGGTATACATTTTTTTCTGTTCAAGTAACATTTTTGACAATTGGAAACGTTAAACTAAACTAGTCATAACTTTTCGCATATTTTCGAACTTGTTTATTTTACATGAAACTATACATGTAAAATATGTATATTTTTTAAAAATATTCATGTTCACTTTAATTTTGACAGACTACTCCTATTTTAAACTGTCAAAACTGGAAATGGCCACTCTGGGCAGTTATTATTGTTTCAGAGTCTACGCCATGATTTGCTGACGTTTTTCCTTTTTGTAGATTGTATGTATAATAACCGATTAAAGACAATTAAAAAGAGAATTTAACGCAGAAACAAATAAAAAAAGTTTATTTTTAAAGGCTCATTTTCACAATGATAGTTGCTATCATGATAGAGAAAGGCAATCACTATTACATTGTCGACATGATGATAGTTATCATGATAGTTGCTGTCATGACAGCAACTATTACTATCACCGTGAAAATGAATCTTAATGTGAAACAGGAAAAAAGGTCAAAGTTGCAATTTATAAACAATATCGAACTATTGGTACTAAAAGATTCAACTTCAACTATAAATCAACTATAGATTGTTATAAATTTCAAATTGTCAACTAACTTTAACAGAAAAAATTTACCCTGTGTGCATAGTCACTTAGTATATTAAGCCGGACAGAAATGGGAAATGGTATATTAGGATGCAGTAAAACAAATTTGTAAAAAAATGGACAGAAAATAATCTGGATCTAGGACTACGAACTGTATTATTACCCATAAAATGCATTAAAGCTGTTTTGTTATTTACAAAGTATGATAACGCTCTTTAAGACTACCTTAAATAGCGTTTATTTTTAAATAACGAGCTGAGAATTATTTAATCAGCGATATTTGATATTCAATTTTATTAAATCAATAAAATACCTTGTATAACTCCTTTCCTTATGACTTCTTGGAGAATCCTCTCTCTCTCTTTTTGGAGAATGATCACGTTCCATTTTACTGTAGATTACCTAGAGAGAACACGTTTTCAATTACTTCGATTTACATAAGATAGAAGCGAAAGAAAAAAAATTAGAAAATAGAAGTCCTGAACTATGGTTAGTCTACAAAACGTAATTTTTATTTAATCTTCATAGGAATCTATTGTTTTCTGTTGTCAAGGTTCCATGCCGGTTGTTATTTTACAACGGAATGGAAGAGCATGCGGAAAAACTCACCTCTCTTTCAACTAAATCTGCCATTTAAACCAATATTTATGTCCAATTTAAAAAACAGCTATTTTCACGTTTCACTATAGTTAAACCTGGTTGATTAGAATAAAATAAACTAGGAGAAAATACGCTTAAAATGCAAGGTATTAGTGAAGCGTCCAAAAGCGTTCTTGGCGTAAAAGGAAACTATGGCGTCGCCGCAATAAAATGTCTTCTCATATATGTCATTCCCTTGACAGAACTATTTTTGACAGAAAAATGTCATTCAGAGTAATTTTTTTACACAATCTTTTTAGATAAAAAGCAAAATAAAACCATCCAACGATAATTTTTCACAAACAAAATACAAATCTTTTAAATTGAAAATTTATATTATGTATAAAAATTCTTATAACTTACCGAACTAGCAAGAACGATGTCGGACTGGATCGGATTTAATCGGACTGACAGTGCAGTAATGTGTCTAATTTTTGGAACGTGGTCCTAATATTAACACAATCTGTCAGTGGGTGATGTTAAAAATTTTGAGGTTATAAAATGATAAATTAAAATTTAAATAATTTAAGGAAGATGCCAATGGAACGACATTTAACTTTTTACCAAAATTCTTTTAATCTTCCTCACGAACTGAAGTTCAAGCCATTGTCGTTAATAGGTTTTTCCGGTTTGGATATCGTTAATAATGCTGTGCATAAATCGATCTGGGAAACGTTCAATAACAGAACAGAGAAAGCTCCCATTCTATATAAAATTATTAGCAATACTCACACATTTCCTGTAATTAAACCTAAAAGAAATTCGTACGACTGGTATCTTCCCAAAGGTATATTAAAGAGGAATTGGCTGAATAAACATCTTCAAGAAGTTCCAGCTTTAATAGTAATATTTTTTGACTTGGATTGGAAGGACAGTTTGTGGAATGAGAAAGTTATAGAATGTGCTTCCAAAGTTTTATCAATGAAGTATGTGCACTAACATTTAAAGATTTATCAGCATATATTAAAATAAATTTTAGGACTGCACTTCAAGGTAGAGATTGTCGAATTTTAGTAGTGTTAATTCAAAATCAAATGCCTGTTCCTGAGGATCCACTAGCTAGTGAACGAGCTGTAGCCTTGTGTTCAAGCTGTGAGTTGAATGCACAGTCTTTATATGTCCTCCCACATGGACAACACTTATTGGCATGTTTGAAACAATATAATCTTATACAGTTGTTTCATAGATTGATATTTTAGGGTTATACAATCCGACTGGAAAAGGCGTTTTTTGAATTTTCTCACAATTACTATTCCAGTTGTGTTAAAAATGTGAAAATGCATAAGGAGTACTTGGATAAAAGTTCACATCAGAATTTATTTGTTCGCCACGAATTTAAGATGGGTTTCTTAAATGAACTCAAACAGGATATGCATTCAGCGTATAAGTGAGTTCCAAATGGTCAAAAATATGGTTTTTTACTACTAATCTTGATTACACAGGCATTACACTTGGGCATATAAGAATTTATTAGACATTCAAATGACGGCAGTAAATTCATTGGAACTTTGTACAGTGGCTGGATTTATAAACTATAAAATTTGCAAACTACAATTTGCATTGAATTTACCTCGAGATGCAATATCTCAATTTAAAATTCACATAGAAAAGTTCAAAAACAACTTCGGTTTTCCACAACTTGCTTTTGAGCATTACGCATGGCTGTCTAAACAGTAACTGAAGTGGTTCATTGAAAATGCTTGTTATATGTATATGAACTCCTTTTAGATTTGAAATATTTGCTGATATTTTTGATGAAGCCGTTAAACTAGGCTTGCCAGCAGTTCAAACACAACATCCAGGGGTATACTATCAACAATCTGCTCAGTACGCTCTAATTAGAAAAAAAATGTGTCAAGAACTTTGCTCGGTAATGTTTACTGGATCCAAACATCAAAAAGACTAATTACAATAATTATTTTTTAGAAGGTAATAGCATATCCTCATCCAGACCCTTTAGAAAATATTGATAGAATGGAGTTTTACGGACAAAGGCCGTGGAGACCAGGCAAAATAGAACCTTCAGAATCTGCAATTGAAGATGATGGTATACAAGCATTGCAATATTTAGAAAATCAAGTCAGTCATTCGGTAAGTGTAATTTTAATGTTGTAAAATCAGGAGATTAATTTTAATATGTTCTTGTAGAGTCTTATAATTTCCTTGTATGGACTGGCTATAGCCCAATACAAAATTTACAAGTGTCCACGAACTCGAAGATATTTAGTATTGGAAATGGCCGATGAATGTTATCATTCCAAAGATTTTGGAAAAGCTTTAACGTAAGTCGACATCAAACATTTCTTAGGATAAATAAGTGGATTTTTCTGAAAAATGATGGATATGACAGCTCTGTTGTGGTTATTAGAAAGACGGTTTTCTTTTTTTGTGTGCTAACAAATCGATTTGTTTTATTGCATCTAAAAATTTTAAGTTATCCTCGCACTCTTCCACTATTTACTAATTTTAGGTTGTATACTCATATGCTATCCGATTATCGCGAAGAAAAATGGCATGGAATCATTTCGAATATCTTAGAAAAAGCTATAATTTGCGCGTATTTAACTGCAAGCGTGCAAGACTATTTGCAATTGTCATTTGAAGTTTTAAGTATGTACACCATAGTCAGCATTGAAGATAAAAGACGCATTTACGAAAATCTAAATCGCATATTCAAGGTAAAATTCTCCTCAGCAAAATAGTAATTTAACCATTTATTACTTGACATTTTAGAAACAAATTCCATATGGAAGTCCAAAACTTTCACATGACATTTTACAAAATGCAATTATCTTGTGGCAACCGGTTTTTGGAAGGGACTCTCTTATTTTCGATTTGGATTTTACTAATATTGTTAATTGCCTTGAAACCAAAGTTAAATTTTGTAATTCGACGGTTCAAATTGATCAGTCAGTGTGTTTAGAGGTTTTTATAAGGTAAAGCTTTTGAAAGAGAAGTGTGGAGTACATTAACTATCTGTTTATAGGAGTACATGTCCATTTCCACTCACAATTAACGATATAGCAGTAAAAATTACCACTCAACATATTAATACAGAATTCAGAGTTAATCCTGATCAGAATACGTTCACATTACACTTAAACGAAGTGCAAAAATTTAATATTGAATTTGAACCAGATTGTAGAGACATTAATAGTGAAATTGAAGTAAGTGAATTTACATTTACGTTTAATCGATAATTATGTACCACTTCCGCTAGATAGACCATGTAATAATATCAATAGGGAATTCTTCTGAATGTTTGGCAACATTAAAGTTTAATGGACAAGGGATTCAGAAGGCTTTACCGGAACTACAATATTTTAAGAAAAGCCAGGAATCCATAGATTTTGATGGAATTAAAGCTATACCAAAAGCGACTTTAGTTCCGAGAAACTCTAAATTAGATGTTCAGATCGAGCACGCACCTCCAGCCCTTATTGGAGAATGTTATGAAATGTATATTAGCATGGTGAATAAGGAATCTTGTATTATTACCGATTTGAAGATAGAAGTGTCCAAAGATGAAAATAGTGAAGGTACGTAGTCCTTGGATGTTTTAATATATTAAATTCATTACTTAAATCAGATGGGCTCATTCCTATAATTACTGATAAGTAGTTGTTAAATTGTTAGGTAATGTTTTGCAAAACGCATTGAATTCAGTTTTGCTTTACGTACCCAGACTGTTTTCTACCGATTTAAATAATCAACAATTAGTCGAACACTTGATCATTTCAGGAAATTTGAAAATTACTGTAAAATTTCAGAATAAAGTGATAACAAGTCCAAATATGTAATAGATCGGCCAAATATTATGCATGTCATCTTAAAAAAAGACGATACTACTTCTATCTAGTTTATAGCCAAACAGATTCCCATGATTCTTTGAAAATTTCCAAAAAATTTGTTGAATTTTTATTGTGGAGGAATCTAATTAAATGCAATATTTTTTCAGTTGAACTGTCAAGTACACCTGAAACAAGTATAGAAAAGTCTCCACTGATATTGCAGTCTCCAAAGACTATGGATCCAGATGCTAAAATTGTAACGAGCTGTTTTGTACGAGCCATGAAACCTGAAGTAAAAAATATATATGTTAAAATTACATATCGTCTAGATAGTGACAAACCATTGATCAGTATTAAAAATGAAAGAATTATTTTGCCTGTAATGCAACCATTTATGGTAGACACTCAGTTTTTTATCTGGAACCATGCAACACATACAGAAATTTTATGCTGGAGAAAAGTTCCTAATGAATACGATTATTCGGTTTTTATCACCGTTCACTATCTACATTGATGATACTTCCATTGAATTCGTAAGTATTCGTAGTATTGCCTCAAATTAAAATAATGGAATCGATGAGTTCCTATTTCGAGTGCTTTAATATTGGCGCAATACTGTTAAACTTTTTAAACACACCCTTGAATATTGTAATAACAATTTCTAGATACCTCCGATTAAAGGGGCCGAAATGTATACAAAAAGTAATTTAACAGGCTATAGTTTTATTCAAGAAGAAATTGGCAGTGAAGTATTTGTTGCTCTTTCCGAAAATCAATCGGATCAAAATTTGGCAATTGCCAATTATATAATCACTTGGAAAAGGTATTGTTTAAGTTTTTCAAATAATTCAGTTACAATTCTCCAGACATGTTTATTATTTTAAATAGAGAAAACGGTATATTAACAAAAACTAACATTACATTGAACGGTCACCACTGCGATTGGATTCCATTGAATATAGAAGTTTTAACGCCGGCATACGGAATTGTCAGAACGCCAACAGTCATAAAATACCATTTAATCAATCACTCATCACATTTGGTACAATTAGACGTGGAAATGGAAGCTAGCGAATCCTTTATGTTCTCTGGATACAGAAAGGTAACAAAGAATACATTTTATTTTAGACAACTTCACTGTAATTTTTAGAATACAACTTCAGTACTGCCATTTTCCACGAAACTATTACAGTATAATCTGTATCCATTATTACCTGGAAATGTTTCTTTGCCTAAATTAATTTTAACAATACCAGAAAATAGTACAGAGGGGCCAGCATTGAGACAAGATCAGCTTACGCAACTTATTGACCGAACTGTTCCCTATTCTATTTATGTTATGGTAGGTATTTAGATGGAAGAACTAACTAACGTTTTATTACTTTTTCTTAATTTTTATTTTAGCCTCAAATAAAAGGTGATATAAAGCAATCGAGTGTTATACTCAAGACTAACGAATCTAGAAGTTAAGCTTTTTTTTTGTGTTATTCGTTATATTTTCATATGTATATTTAGTTTGTTAATAAATTTATACCGTTGAAATGAACTGATAGAATGTCCGATTGCAATTTAGCAACACAATTAAGCCTCTATTTGCTTGAGAAAGTATTACATTTTTTAAGATCACACTTGTCGAAAATAGCCTGAGTAAGCTATTCCGATTGAACAACTATTGATCTATTTTTATACAATTTTCAATATACGAGGCTTGTTTCATAGAAAAACCCTTGATTCATGTCAGTTCAGCTTTTCACAAATCGCTATATGTATTATTTGATTACTAATGAATCTTTTTATATCCGAATGCAAATTGTTTTACATTTGTATATTTTTCAAATGCTCTAGTGTGAGGAATCGAAATTATGATGAAAGAAAAGCCTTGCCGTTTACTATTCGAGTGGAATTCATTCATGAAAGGTATCAGTAAAATTTTGCTACGAATCCTTGCCACTTATGATATTTTCTTAAATGCTGCCTACACAGCGCCATTTTGCACTTTGACAAGACAATTTTCCGTTACAGTAATCGTGTTTTACATCAAAGGTGAAGTGTGGGCTCGGATATGGTTGTACAGTTATACTCAAAAAAAAAGCGTACACCGATTAGAGAGAGAAGTTTGACAATCNTATATATATATATATATATATATATATATATATATATATATATATATATATATATATATATATATATATATATATATATATATATATATATATATATATATATATATATATATATATATATATATATATATATATATATATATATATATATATATATATATATATATATATATATATATATATATATATATATATATATATATATATATATATATATATATATATATATATATATATATATATATATATATATATATATATATATATATATATATATATATATATATATATATATATATATATATATATATATATATATATATATATATATATATATATATATATATATATATATATATATATATATATATATATATATATATATATATATATATATATATATATATATATATATATATATATATATATATATATATATATATATATATATATATATATATATATATATATATATATATATATATATATATATATATATATATATATATATATATATATATATATATATATATATATATATATATATATATATATATATATATATATATATATATATATATATATATATATATATATATATATATATATATATATATATATATATATATATATATATATATATATATATATATATATATATATATATATATATATATATATATATATATATATATATATATATATATATATATATATATATATATATATATATATATATATATATATATATATATATATATATATATATATATATATATATATATATATATATATATATATATATATATATATATATATATATATATATATATATATATATATATATATATATATATATATATATATATATATATATATATATATATATATATATATATATATATATATATATATATATATATATATATATATATATATATATATATATATATATATATATATATATATATATATATATATATATATATATATATATATATATATATATATATATATATATATATATATATATATATATATATATATATATATATATATATATATATATATATATATATATATATATATATATATATATATATATATATATATATATATATATATATATATATATATATATATATATATATATATATATATATATATATATATATATATATATATATATATATATATATATATATATATATATATATATATATATATATATATATATATATATATATATATATATATATATATATATATATATATATATATATATATATATATATATATATATATATATATATATATATATATATATATATATATATATATATATATATATATATATATATATATATATATATATATATATATATATATATATATATATATATATATATATATATATATATATATATATATATATATATATATATATATATATATATATATATATATATATATATATATATATATATATATATATATATATATATATATATATATATATATATATATATATATATATATATATATATATATATATATATATATATATATATATATATATATATATATATATATATATATATATATATATATATATATATATATATATATATATATATATATATATATATATATATATATATATATATATATATATATATATATATATATATATATATATATATATATATATATATATATATATATATATATATATATATATATATATATATATATATATATATATATATATATATATATATATATATATATATATATATATATATATATATATATATATATATATATATATATATATATATATATATATATATATATATATATATATATATATATATATATATATATATATATATATATATATATATATATATATATATATATATATATATATATATATATATATATATATATATATATATATATATATATATATATATATATATATATATATATATATATATATATATATATATATATATATATATATATATATATATATATATATATATATATATATATATATATATATATATATATATATATATATATATATATATATATATATATATATATATATATATATATATATATATATATATATATATATATATATATATATATATATATATATATATATATATATATATATATATATATATATATATATATATATATATATATATATATATATATATATATATATATATATATATATATATATATATATATATATATATATATATATATATATATATATATATATATATATATATATATATATATATATATATATATATATATATATATATATATATATATATATATATATATATATATATATATATATATATATATATATATATATATATATATATATATATATATATATATATATATATATATATATATATATATATATATATATATATATATATATATATATATATATATATATATATATATATATATATATATATATATATATATATATATATATATATATATATATATATATATATATATATATATATATATATATATATATATATATATATATATATATATATATATATATATATATATATATATATATATATATATATATATATATATATATATATATATATATATATATATATATATATATATATATATATATATATATATATATATATATATATATATATATATATATATATATATATATATATATATATATATATATATATATATATATATATATATATATATATATATATATATATATATATATATATATATATATATATATATATATATATATATATATATATATATATATATATATATATATATATATATATATATATATATATATATATATATATATATATATATATATATATATATATATATATATATATATATATATATATATATATATATATATATATATATATATATATATATATATATATATATATATATATATATATATATATATATATATATATATATATATATATATATATATATATATATATATATATATATATATATATATATATATATATATATATATATATATATATATATATATATATATATATATATATATATATATATATATATATATATATATATATATATATATATATATATATATATATATATATATATATATATATATATATATATATATATATATATATATATATATATATATATATATATATATATATATATATATATATATATATATATATATATATATATATATATATATATATATATATATATATATATATATATATATATATATATATATATATATATATATATATATATATATATATATATATATATATATATATATATATATATATATATATATATATATATATATATATATATATATATATATATATATATATATATATATATATATATATATATATATATATATATATATATATATATATATATATATATATATATATATATATATATATATATATATATATATATATATATATATATATATATATATATATATATATATATATATATATATATATATATATATATATATATATATATATATATATATATATATATATATATATATATATATATATATATATATATATATATATATATATATATATATATATATATATATATATATATATATATATATATATATATATATATATATATATATATATATATATATATATATATATATATATATATATATATATATATATATATATATATATATATATATATATATATATATATATATATATATATATATATATATATATATATATATATATATATATATATATATATATATATATATATATATATATATATATATATATATATATATATATATATATATATATATATATATATATATATATATATATATATATATATATATATATATATATATATATATATATATATATATATATATATATATATATATATATATATATATATATATATATATATATATATATATATATATATATATATATATATATATATATATATATATATATATATATATATATATATATATATATATATATATATATATATATATATATATATATATATATATATATATATATATATATATATATATATATATATATATATATATATATATATATATATATATATATATATATATATATATATATATATATATATATATATATATATATATATATATATATATATATATATATATATATATATATATATATATATATATATATATATATATATATATATATATATATATATATATATATATATATATATATATATATATATATATATATATATATATATATATATATATATATATATATATATATATATATATATATATATATATATATATATATATATATATATATATATATATATATATATATATATATATATATATATATATATATATATATATATATATATATATATATATATATATATATATATATATATATATATATATATATATATATATATATATATATATATATATATATATATATATATATATATATATATATATATATATATATATATATATATATATATATATATATATATATATATATATATATATATATATATATATATATATATATATATATATATATATATATATATATATATATATATATATATATATATATATATATATATATATATATATATATATATATATATATATATATATATATATATATATATATATATATATATATATATATATATATATATATATATATATATATATATATATATATATATATATATATATATATATATATATATATATATATATATATATATATATATATATATATATATATATATATATATATATATATATATATATATATATATATATATATATATATATATATATATATATATATATATATATATATATATATATATATATATATATATATATATATATATATATATATATATATATATATATATATATATATATATATATATATATATATATATATATATATATATATATATATATATATATATATATATATATATATATATATATATATATATATATATATATATATATATATATATATATATATATATATATATATATATATATATATATATATATATATATATATATATATATATATATATATATATATATATATATATATATATATATATATATATATATATATATATATATATATATATATATATATATATATATATATATATATATATATATATATATATATATATATATATATATATATATATATATATATATATATATATATATATATATATATATATATATATATATATATATATATATATATATATATATATATATATATATATATATATATATATATATATATATATATATATATATATATATATATATATATATATATATATATATATATATATATATATATATATATATATATATATATATATATATATATATATATATATATATATATATATATATATATATATATATATATATATATATATATATATATATATATATATATATATATATATATATATATATATATATATATATATATATATATATATATATATATATATATATATATATATATATATATATATATATATATATATATATATATATATATATATATATATATATATATATATATATATATATATATATATATATATATATATATATATATATATATATATATATATATATATATATATATATATATATATATATATATATATATATATATATATATATATATATATATATATATATATATATATATATATATATATATATATATATATATATATATATATATATATATATATATATATATATATATATATATATATATATATATATATATATATATATATATATATATATATATATATATATATATATATATATATATATATATATATATATATATATATATATATATATATATATATATATATATATATATATATATATATATATATATATATATATATATATATATATATATATATATATATATATATATATATATATATATATATATATATATATATATATATATATATATATATATATATATATATATATATATATATATATATATATATATATATATATATATATATATATATATATATATATATATATATATATATATATATATATATATATATATATATATATATATATATATATATATATATATATATATATATATATATATATATATATATATATATATATATATATATATATATATATATATATATATATATATATATATATATATATATATATATATATATATATATATATATATATATATATATATATATATATATATATATATATATATATATATATATATATATATATATATATATATATATATATATATATATATATATATATATATATATATATATATATATATATATATATATATATATATATATATATATATATATATATATATATATATATATATATATATATATATATATATATATATATATATATATATATATATATATATATATATATATATATATATATATATATATATATATATATATATATATATATATATATATATATATATATATATATATATATATATATATATATATATATATATATATATATATATATATATATATATATATATATATATATATATATATATATATATATATATATATATATATATATATATATATATATATATATATATATATATATATATATATATATATATATATATATATATATATATATATATATATATATATATATATATATATATATATATATATATATATATATATATATATATATATATATATATATATATATATATATATATATATATATATATATATATATATATATATATATATATATATATATATATATATATATATATATATATATATATATATATATATATATATATATATATATATATATATATATATATATATATATATATATATATATATATATATATATATATATATATATATATATATATATATATATATATATATATATATATATATATATATATATATATATATATATATATATATATATATATATATATATATATATATATATATATATATATATATATATATATATATATATATATATATATATATATATATATATATATATATATATATATATATATATATATATATATATATATATATATATATATATATATATATATATATATATATATATATATATATATATATATATATATATATATATATATATATATATATATATATATATATATATATATATATATATATATATATATATATATATATATATATATATATATATATATATATATATATATATATATATATATATATATATATATATATATATATATATATATATATATATATATATATATATATATATATATATATATATATATATATATATATATATATATATATATATATATATATATATATATATATATATATATATATATATATATATATATATATATATATATATATATATATATATATATATATATATATATATATATATATATATATATATATATATATATATATATATATATATATATATATATATATATATATATATATATATATATATATATATATATATATATATATATATATATATATATATATATATATATATATATATATATATATATATATATATATATATATATATATATATATATATATATATATATATATATATATATATATATATATATATATATATATATATATATATATATATATATATATATATATATATATATATATATATATATATATATATATATATATATATATATATATATATATATATATATATATATATATATATATATATATATATATATATATATATATATATATATATATATATATATATATATATATATATATATATATATATATATATATATATATATATATATATATATATATATATATATATATATATATATATATATATATATATATATATATATATATATATATATATATATATATATATATATATATATATATATATATATATATATATATATATATATATATATATATATATATATATATATATATATATATATATATATATATATATATATATATATATATATATATATATATATATATATATATATATATATATATATATATATATATATATATATATATATATATATATATATATATATATATATATATATATATATATATATATATATATATATATATATATATATATATATATATATATATATATATATATATATATATATATATATATATATATATATATATATATATATATATATATATATATATATATATATATATATATATATATATATATATATATATATATATATATATATATATATATATATATATATATATATATATATATATATATATATATATATATATATATATATATATATATATATATATATATATATATATATATATATATATATATATATATATATATATATATATATATATATATATATATATATATATATATATATATATATATATATATATATATATATATATATATATATATATATATATATATATATATATATATATATATATATATATATATATATATATATATATATATATATATATATATATATATATATATATATATATATATATATATATATATATATATATATATATATATATATATATATATATATATATATATATATATATATATATATATATATATATATATATATATATATATATATATATATATATATATATATATATATATATATATATATATATATATATATATATATATATATATATATATATATATATATATATATATATATATATATATATATATATATATATATATATATATATATATATATATATATATATATATATATATATATATATATATATATATATATATATATATATATATATATATATATATATATATATATATATATATATATATATATATATATATATATATATATATATATATATATATATATATATATATATATATATATATATATATATATATATATATATATATATATATATATATATATATATATATATATATATATATATATATATATATATATATATATATATATATATATATATATATATATATATATATATATATATATATATATATATATATATATATATATATATATATATATATATATATATATATATATATATATATATATATATATATATATATATATATATATATATATATATATATATATATATATATATATATATATATATATATATATATATATATATATATATATATATATATATATATATATATATATATATATATATATATATATATATATATATATATATATATATATATATATATATATATATATATATATATATATATATATATATATATATATATATATATATATATATATATATATATATATATATATATATATATATATATATATATATATATATATATATATATATATATATATATATATATATATATATATATATATATATATATATATATATATATATATATATATATATATATATATATATATATATATATATATATATATATATATATATATATATATATATATATATATATATATATATATATATATATATATATATATATATATATATATATATATATATATATATATATATATAAGGTTGAGGTTTGTTAACAATTATGAACGATGTAAGTACATGCAAATGTTAATTCTTATTGGTTGTAAGGTTAAAACAAAAAATCAGAAAGCGCTATCAGCTCATCAGATTAAGAAGGAATTAAATTAAGTTCAGATAAATATACTGGATTCGTTAAGTTTAAAGGAAACACTAAGATTCAATAATATATTTCCAGTAATAAAATTAAGATTCATAATACTGAAAAAATATCAATTCAATAACTTTCCAATTGAGTATATTGATTTGAGTAGGCAGACACCTAATTAGTTAGGCCAGAAAAATCACTAACTACAAATGTAATTAAGCAATAAAAATCTTATTGGCTTTGGAAGGTAAATTATCTCATTGTTTTACCATGTTACGTCATTATATTTTATGGAGTTTAACTACTAGAGAGTGAATATTTATTATTTCGATCTTTATTTCGGAACAACGAAAACAGAAAAGAATAGTAATAAACGGCTGTTGAAGCGGACGTTTGAAAAATTAAACAATCCTCACCTCCCAAATAAACATTAGGCTTGTAGAGTTTTTGCATTCATGATGGAAAAATACGTAGGGATCTAAAAAGGTTTGGAAATTTGCAACTCGTGACTTCTCAGTGTAGCCTAGCCCTGTGCTGTTTAGAGTGAAAGAAAAATTGAAAAGGACCTCAATTTATTTACGCCAACAATATAATAGAGTCTTGGGAGTAAGCCAGCATAAAGCTCAGAGAAGAAAAATGGATAATAATGGAAGCTATTATACATTAAAAAATAGAAGCCCTATTTCTGAAATCTTAAAACTATCTTAGATTCCCATGTGCATAACTCTATGTACGTATGGTATTTTCAGAAAAAGGAGACTTTTGAGAAGCGGTTATGTTATTGCAGCTGCTATTTTTTATTTTATTAATAAGTTTAGAATTTCCCTGACGTCAGAAAATGTGTGTAGATACATCAAGTTTTAAAACGAATTTCTGCAACTTTCACAATACTAATCTACGTTGAATGACACGTAGTCCTCGAATAATGATCTAAAATTGCTATATTTGATACTCTGTATAGTTTTTATTCATAACAATTATTTTCTGACATTAATTTATGATTTCCATTATGTTTCAGAACTTCCAGCGGAAGAAGGTAAGATCCTGCATTTGAATAAACTTCTCCCTTCTAATTTATTTTGAACTGACTTTCTGGAATTTACAACAAAAGCTTATTTAAATCAAACTGATCAATTTTATTATGATTCTGTACTACGTCAGATGCGAAAAGGTGCTCTTGTGATGATACCGTTTGGACAACAAAAGAATAAAGGCGGCACAGTTTGTTTAAATTTTTTTTCGAATACTTGGAAACAGTTTCAATAGACGAGTCAAAAATAGAGTTAGACATTGTTCAGGAGTTGAACATTAACCAAAACAATGATTTAAATTATATGTGCAAAGCTGGGTGCGATGTTTGGACGTTGCCCAATTCAATGGAAGGAAATTCCATTTAGGAATATTCCTAAAACCATTTTTTTCATTTGATTATTTATATAATGATTTATCTTCGAAGATTTTGTTCCAAAAAGATTAAAAACAAATTAAAACTGAACAAAAATTAGATTACTCTAAATTTCAAATCTAACACCTTGAAACTACCTTACCTCAAATTTCCTTCAAAACATTTTTAATTAATTGAAAATGGCTCAAATACAGTTGTTATAAAAATTACTTGATAAAGTTTTCAGTGAAAAATCTCTAGAAAGTTTTGGATTGTGGTTTTGTGAGAGAAAAATAGAAAAGTTATAGAGCCACGAAAACTCCTTGACAGTTGAATGTGTATAGGGAATACAAAATTTTTCCTTCATGTTCATTTAAAGCTACCTAAATTTAAGAAATTTTCCGAATTAATGACGATCAAAACACCATCGTCATATTGACTTTTTTAAAATCCCCACCTCTCAATACCTGCTACATTTCATAATATTTCGTAAACTTTAATTCGGCCAAACGCGAAGCCGACTCAGTGCAATTAACATCGGATCCGTTTAATATTCATTTCCACGATTTCGACTGGTTTATTTTTGAATCGACAAGTTGGAAAATGTATAAAAACAGCGTTGTATTTAGCGCCGCCAAAAAGAAAATTGAAATTGTTTATTAGTGGGTTATTAATTTTAGATTCAGCGATAAAATCGGTTATTAACTTTAAATAATAAACCTCGAAGCGAAAATAACACGTTGTAAATCAATGGAATGCGATGACAAGTCTTCATTTTAATGCAAAACGTTCAATTAATACAAAAATTAAACAAAAGATAGATAACATCTTGCACATTTGCGATTTATCATTTCATGTAATGTGTTTGACTTTGAATCTTAAACATGTATTGGCTCACTTTGATTCTTGAAAGTCAGTTCAAAATATATGTGTCGACAGAGAAATATAGCAGTATCCACTATAAATATAAATGACAATTTAAATTGTCGATGCAAAAGTGGTCTTCATGAATATAATTTGATAATAATAATCCATAATTCGATCAGTGGGATTGAGTTCACGGCGTAAATTGGTACCATGATGTCTGTAAACCCCCTGCTACTTAGATTGTTGAATTCTCCGTGACATTATGTTTTTTTTTAATTGCATTGTACCAGTATCAAACCGACGTTTTTGACCAGACTCAGGAGGTGTTCCACATTTATTTCTTTTAATCTTCTAAATTTAAAGGTTCTTTACTTCAGTTGGCAATTTTTCAAGGTATAAGTTTTGGACTGATACACAATATGATCTCCGCTGTCCTCCCTATCTCTTCTACATAACCTGCAATTTGGTTGCTTGGTAAATCCGAGCTCGAGTAAGTGTTCCCTAAGAATGATATGCCCTGTGAATAAACTATTCGTTAGACTCAATTTGTTTTTACTTATTACCAAAAGCTGATTCCTTTTTTTTGGCATTTTCCTAACTGTGTAAGACTTTGTTAATTGTATTTGGCCATTTTTCGTTAGCGGCGATGCTCCTTATCTTGAGCGTATTTAAAATTGCCTTACCTACAACAATGAGAACCTCTACAGTATGTCCTGTTGGTACCTTCAGGTATCTGGTTGTAGTGCTATGCAGGTACAAAATTAGGTTAGGTTAGTTTAGGTAAGTTTTGGTTTTATTTAAACTGTCTTCCTTGGCCTAATTGTCCTTTCAAATGAAAATGACCTTGTATATTTATAATTTGGACGCAACCACTGATTACGATTGGCAATTTATATATTATAATATATGCTATATTCACACTTTGACGGTAACTTAATTAACATCACTCTAAATTTCGAATCGGGCTAAGATCGAAAGATTGCACCCCGGTCATTGAAACAATTCATTGTCATGATTTATAAAAAGTTTTTTATATTGTTGTCTTAAGCCAAAATATCAATTTTTAGAATATTTCCTTTGCATAGATTTTCCAATAAATTTTCATACAAAAATACTCGAGTTTTTAACGCTTTAAATGAAGGGAACTGCTATTTTTTCTGCTCAAATATAAGGTTTCTCTTAGTAAAAAAGGTATTTAAAATTAAGTCTAATAAATACTTTATTTTAGGAAAATCGATATGGACCTTAGTGTTAGAACAGTTTGATGATCTTCTAGTCAAGATTTTATTATTAGCTGCAATTATTTCTTTTGTAAGTATTTTAGCTTTTAAATTAAAAGAAATCTATTAAATCAAAAATTTTGTATAGATTGTAAGTTAGAAAGTTCCGCTTTTTGAATAAAAAAGCTGGTTACATTTCCAAATGGATATACATATAAATAGATGGCTTATATTTTAGTGCATTTCTTGTTCATCCTGTATAACTTGTCGTCTCTATGGAATATTTTTTTTTGTATTTGCCAAGCATTTATTTTTTTTTTTTCACACGAGGCCATCGGTTGACGTTACATCGAAGCCTTGGCCACGTAAAAAATAACATTTTAGAAAAATGGCATCGTCATTACTCATTGTAGTAAATTTAGGAACGTCTTTCAACGTGATCCTGATTCGTTTTAAAAATCGGTTAGAATAGTGAATGATCAAAATAAGTAGAGTGCTTGCCTGGCGAATTTCTATATTTTTACCTGATAATAGGGAATTTCAAATAATTTTTAGCCAAAAGCTTTTTAATTTTAGAAACCGTGTGTTTTCTCTCTCCTCAAGACCGGGTTCTCTCCATACTTAATCGTCATAAAAAGTTTATAGTTATTGGTATTTTAGCTCATTTGATTTTCTGCCGCGTCTCTAACGTCTAAATCGACAAATTAAATTAGCGCTTTCGTTTATTTATAGATTGTTTTTAAAAGCGACTTTTCCACTTTTTCGTTTAATTTCAAAATCCATCTAGGAATAGTAATTAAATAATAACTGTTAAACGAGAATCCAGAAATAACGCCAGATCCTAGTCAGCTTTATTAACCAATACCGGTCTCGGGGAAGTTGAATGGCGATAAAAAGAACAAACGATCCTGCATCTGCATTAGATCAAAAGACTCGTTTGCATTCATGCATGCGTCTTTTGGTAATTTGAACTCGTTTCAAAGCGGTCTACGTGGTCACTTTTAGGATTAGGAGAATAGATTGCTTCTATTTACAATGAGTTTTAGAACAATTATGTAACAATGAAGTTTTTTCATTATATGTAGTTTTAATATGAATGAAAAATCTCAATAAATTATTATTTATTGATGATTTGTAGATTACCCAGAATAGCACATTGTCTCGAAACCTTGATTTATCAATTTGTAATAACCCGTTAGTAAAAGAGTAATCATTTTTAAAGTTCACGTAATTTAGGACGTTTTGCACATTAAACAATTTATAGGGTTGCGATTTTTGATATGACATTTTTTTTTTCTAGGTATTAGCCTTATTTGAAGAACACGATGGTGCGTTCACAGCCTTCGTAGAACCTTTTGTAATTCTTCTTATTCTCATTGCGAATGCCGTTGTAGGTGTGTGGCAGGTAAACTAGATTGTCACATAATTTAGTCAAAAATAAAGTAATAAAGTAAATTTGCCCAAGGAACGAAATGCTGAATCTGCTATTGAAGCTCTAAAAGAATATGAGCCGGAAATGGGAAAAGTTCTTCGAGGAGACAAGCCGGGAGTCCAAAAAATCCGAGCGAGAGAAATTGTTCCTGGTGATATTGTAGAGGTGTCGGTGGGCGACAAAATCCCGGCTGACATTCGTATTGTCAAAATTTTTCCACCACTTTAAGAATCGATCAGTCCATTTTGACTGGCGAGTCTGTTTCAGTAATCAAACACACAGACGCCATTCCGGACCCTCGTGCTGTCAATCAAGACAAAAAGAATATCTTATTCTCAGGTACAAATGTTGCGGCCGGAAAGGCTCGCGGCATCGTTATTGGAACTGGATTGGCCACTGCCATCGGTAAAATCCGTACGGAGATGTCCGAAACTGAAGAAATCAAAACGCCTCTACAACAGAAACTGGATGAATTCGGTGAACAATTGTCCAAAGTGATTTCCGTAATTTGTGTTGCTGTTTGGGCTATTAACATTGGTCATTTCAATGATCCTGCCCATGGCGGTTCCTGGATTAAGGGTGCAGTGTACTACTTTAAAATTGCTGTCGCTCTAGCTGTGGCTGCTATTCCTGAAGGATTACCGGCCGTAATCACTACCTGTCTCGCTTTGGGCACCCGCAGAATGGCAAAGAAAAACGCCATTGTTAGATCTCTTCCTTCTGTGGAAACTTTAGGTTGTACTTCTGTTATTTGTTCCGACAAAACTGGCACCTTAACCACCAATCAGATGTCTGTTTCACGTATGTTCATTTTCGATAAAATTGAGGGTAACGAACACAGCATTCACGAATTTGAGATCACTGGTTCCACTTATGAACCCATTGGAGAAGTATTCTTAAGAGGCCAGAAAGTCAAATGTTCCGAATATGATACGTTGCAAGAAATGGGCACGATTTGTATAATGTGTAATGATTCTGCTATTGATTTCAATGAATTTAAACAATGCTTTGAGAAAGTCGGAGAAGCCACTGAGACCGCCTTAATTGTCTTAGCGGAAAAAATGAATCCTTTCAATGTCACTAAAACAGGCGATCGTAGACAGACTGCAATTTGCGTCAGGCAGGATATTGAGTCTAAATGGAAGAAGGAATTTACTCTAGAATTTTCCCGGGATCGTAAATCAATGTCTTCATATTGCGTTCCATTGAAACCTTCACGTTTAGGCAACGGACCAAAATTGTTCGTTAAAGGCGCTCCCGAGGGTGTCTTGGAAAGATGCACTCACGTTCGTGTTGGTCAACAAAAAGTACCTCTCACCAGCAGTATCAAAAATAAGATTCTTGAAGTCACCAGAGCTTACGGTACTGGTCGTGATACTCTTCGATGTCTTGGTTTAGCCACGGCTGACAATCCATTAAAACCGGAAGAAATGGATTTGGGAGACTCTTCTAAATTTTACACTTACGAAGTGAACCTTACATTTATCGGCGTCGTTGGTATGCTGGATCCTCCACGTAAGGAAGTGTTTGATTCTATTGTTCGTTGCCGTGCCGCTGGAATTCGTGTAATTGTTATCACTGGTGACAATAAAGCCACCGCTGAGGCTATTTGCCGAAGAATTGGCGTGTTTGGAGAGGACGAAGACACCTCTGGAAAATCATATTCTGGTAGAGAATTTGACGATTTATCTCCTGCGGAACAGAAGGCTGCATGTGCCCGGGCTAGATTGTTTTCTCGGGTGGAACCGGCCCACAAATCCAAAATTGTAGAATATTTGCAGAGCATGAATGAAATTTCCGCTATGGTGAGTGCAATAAACATTGAAATTTCGTTGTTAATTGAAAACCGACATTTAGACTGGTGATGGTGTGAATGATGCACCTGCTTTGAAGAAGGCTGAAATTGGTATTGCCATGGGTTCGGGTACTGCTGTCGCCAAATCTGCTGCTGAAATGGTATTGGCCGACGATAATTTCTCCTCCATCGTATCAGCCGTCGAAGAGGGGCGAGCCATTTACAATAACATGAAGCAGTTTATTCGTTATTTGATTTCTTCCAACATTGGTGAAGTGAGTTTTATTTATATCTAGAAGAACTGAGGAAATTAATTATTCTCTTTTAAACATTATTGTTTCTGTAGGTAGTGTCAATTTTCTTGACAGCTGCCCTTGGTCTTCCTGAAGCTTTGATTCCAGTACAACTGTTGTGGGTTAACTTGGTCACTGACGGTCTACCTGCCACTGCTCTTGGTTTCAATCCTCCTGATTTGGACATCATGGACAAACCTCCACGTAAAGCCGATGAATCTCTTATTTCTGGGTGGCTATTTTTCAGGTAATATTTTACTTCTGTTATTGTCCCTACGTTGTAAATTTATATTTAATAACTTTTTTTTCAGATATTTGGCTATTGGTGGATATGTAGGAGCCGCTACAGTGGGCGCTGCCGCCTGGTGGTTCATGAGTTCACCCGAAGGGCCTCAAATGAGCTACTATCAATTGGTAACAATCTGCTTATGCCATTGTTTTTAAAAAAATGTTTTGATTGTGTTTTGTTACCGCAGACCCATCATTTACAATGTGTTGGAAATGGACCCGAATTTAAGGGTATCGACTGCAAAGTTTTTAGTGATCCTCATCCGATGACCATGGCTCTTTCCGTATTGGTAACCATTGAAATGTTAAATGCTATGAACAGGTGGGTTGAGAAATAAATAGACGACCATTTAGTGTTAAATTCCATAAAATTTCTCTTATACAGCTTATCAGAAAACCAATCGTTAATCGCTATGCCTCCATGGTGCAATATGTGGCTGATCGGTTCAATGGCCTTATCTTTCACCCTCCATTTCGTCATTCTTTATGTAGATGTTCTTTCTGTAAGTAATCTATAATTTCCAACATCACTTATAATTCTAGATAAATTATTTCAAATGTTTAATGACAAGTAAAGGTGGTAATCAAAATGGAATGGTTTTTTTGGGGTACCATTCCATTGGCACTATATTAAAATGGTGTGGCACTAACTGTCATAAAACTATTTAATATGAAACCAAGAGTAACACAAAGATTCTTCAGTTTAATTTTTTTGAAACTTCTATGTATAGTACACCCAAACATATTGTAGGGGATTGCATCATATGATGGACGTTTTCAATTATTCTAAATTTAATATTTATGTCAAAATTTCAGGTTGTATTCCAAGTATGTCCATTAACGGTTGAAGAATGGCTAACGGTGATGAAGTTCTCGATTCCGGTAGTATTACTCGATGAAAGTTTGAAATTCGTCGCCAGAAAGATCACTGATGGTGAGAATCCGATATATACTGTGCATTGGATTATACTAATGTGGGCTGTGTTTTTTGGCTTGATATTGTGGGGCCCGATTTAAAACGTGTCCACAATTTATCTCTGAGAGACTGCCTCTATTAGACGAGGAGAGTTAGTGTGTAAACGGGTGCCTATATACATATAAACAAAAATTTAATGTATGCCATAAATAGTTTCAAGATTCGAGAGTTCACTTTTTAAGTGCCTTTATTGATCCGAACTTGGAACAACAACCATTTTGTTGTTATTATAACAATTCAACGAATAAAATACGTTATGTTTATTCCAAAAACTTTTTCGTATTCGGATTGATGTAGATAGAAGGTTTTTGTCTGAACGTTTTGTACATTTTTTT
Organism: Hypothenemus hampei; assembly: GCA_013372445.1. Lineage (NCBI taxonomy): Eukaryota > Metazoa > Arthropoda > Insecta > Coleoptera > Curculionidae > Hypothenemus > Hypothenemus hampei. The sequence continues at coordinate 29,511 of JABRWK010000093.1, read as the reverse complement.
GTAAATTTTGACCAAAGTTTTGCTAATGCTAATTAAAAATTACCGATGAAATTATTCTTTTTTAACATCAAGGCCCGTATTGCACTCTAAATATTAGAATTCCAATTTGAACTGTTTGTTTCAACTAATTTTTAGTGTAAATGAAAAATAATTGTTCTCTTAAAAAATTATTCATTGGAATACTTAATTACCTTAGGACCTGTCTTATTTATAAATAATTTAAAAATAATTTAATGAATAATTTTTTAGTATAAATAAGTAGGTACATAGCTATTCTATTCAGAGTGTCCTGCAAATAATAGACCATACTTTAAAGGGACGATACCTAGATGAAAACAGAGCACCACCAAAGTTGATAATCTTAAAGATACAAGGTATTAAATATTGTTATTAATTATTAAAGAAGATAAAAATCATATAATTAAATGTTTTATACAGGGTTTTTGGACTGTGAAAACTGAATCTGATAGTGAGTGTACAATTTTCCTTGTTGAGAATGCTGCACCAGTTTTGAATGTCTGTTGAAGTACTCGTCATTTTTTAGGTTACAAAATCTATATCCTCTGCAAATTCACAATCGGATTTGCCGGGGTGTAGATTTTTTCAATTGTGATGTATTTATTGTGAGGAACTCGTACATATATATTATATTGATAAGTCAGTGAAGCTGGCTAATTGCTAGATAACAGTACTACATATGCATAGTTTGAAAAAAAGGTGCCTTCTAAAAGGAGTATAAAGTCCATAATCAGATTCAGTTTGTACATACCTAAAAATCCCTATATTAAACCTCAGAAGAAAGTTTAAGGAGTGTGATTCAGAAATGGTTTTACACAAATTCAATAAGTTTCTGAATTGTTGTTAGAACAAATCTCAAATTATTTTATATTATTCAAGACACGATTGACAGAAATGAAAAGAAAATTCAATCTTTACCACTCTGCATCTTTGTTATCAGGTTTCCAAAAAGTATGTTGTTGGAGTATAGTCTATTATTTACAGGACACCCTGTATTAACGAGAAACATTCTCGTGATCTACCTTTTTTTAAATAATAAGTTATACGGATCCAATACAGTGTTTGAACAAGGCAAGTCGGCGTGTTTGTGTCGTTTTTGTCAAGCGTTGTGACTTTTGTTTAGGTGAAAAAATTATGCTAAACTTGAATTTGCATGTTTGAATTGAACAATAAAGAACAACAGAACAAGACTGAGTTAGTTCATTGTCGCCTTTAGCGCTTAAAATTGCTTTAAATAAACCTCTTCAACTAATGCTTAATAAATGCTCTAATGCGTTTTCTAGACTACACAACACCTTTAGAGTTACTTTTTTTCGTACTCTTACTCATGTTAAAACTGTTAATGAAAAGCAATTAATGAAAATCAAAAAGGTTACATGATGAAGACGACTGAAAGTAAGGTCTCTTACACAATGAATGCGTATTCCTGCGAACTAGAATTCGTGTGAAACGTGACTCCACGTGAGTCATATGGAAAAATTTACCAAAGTGAAGTATGAGATCGTGATTGGAGTTTTATTCGTACATATGCATACGTGTCTATTCTTTCGACGAGTGGTACGGTATCTTATTAAAATACTATTTCCTATTAGGTTGATGCAATTCAGTTGATAACATACTGTTTTCTGTTTAAATACAACGTGTAATAAAGAATAGGCGTATTTAGTGTACGATATCCACATTAATATCGGCACGAACTCAAATCCGCACGAATATGCGTACGCTGTACAAGAGAGTTAATAAGTTTTTGAAATGTCTGAAATTTTTAGCACGAGAAATATCAACCAAACCTTTTTGTTCTTATAATTTAGTTCTTTGTAAATATTTAATACGTTAAGATTGGTATTTAATGATTTTCATTAAGGATATTGTACTTACGAAAGTTCCATGCAAATTAACGTGACTACTTTCAAGTGAATTTTATGGTGTGTCCACATTGAGCAACTTTTTATTAGTCGTTGCTGATTCTTACAAAATTCGATAGCACGTTGGAACATTTTGTACATATTGAAGCGACAAATATCAAAAATTTTTAGTCGCTATACAGAACGTCTCGGAAAATGTAGGCAATCTCTTAAAAATGAAAATTACTCAAAAAAATTGTACTTGCCTTTATAAAATATTTTTATTAAACTTGCTGTTATACTGTAATCATGATATACGTATAGTAATATTGTGTAATGTAAAACGATCTTTGACAAAACTATGTTTTTCTGGAGAACGATTTATTATTCTAGGGCCATCAATCAAAAGTAATTTTTTCCTCCTTAATATCTAAGAAATCAGATAACCAAGATTATGGTTTAAAAACTGTGAATCTTCAATGTTTTGTAGTAAAAAAAGTTCAAGGTGATGTAGGAAAAAGTGTAACATACAATCTATAGCCTTTTGTATAGTACAGCAACGAACCAAAATTAATTAGATTTTATGAAGTGCAGGAAAACTTAATTAGAAAAATACTGTTTTCGCTATTAATCGTTCAAGAACTGTATCTCTGCTATAGACAGTTTTTTAAACATCGTATAAAGACAGGAACAATATTTTTAAGAGTTCTTTACATATTCTACAGATGGCGTACATTATTCAGGATATTCTGTATGTGGTATGTTCACATTGAAGTAAAATTAAGGAATTTTTTGTTGACATTTCAATTTTAGCTGAAAATTTGAGAATTTTTTGAAAATGTCCTTCATGGTTTTTGTTCCTTGATTCTTAAAGTTTTTTGTAGTTTTGTGTATCTATTTTAATCGGAAAACTTAAGAAAAAGTAGGTATACGAGCAATAGATAACAATGTTTTTTCCGATGGGTGCGTAATGTCAATTTCTTTTTCTTCTCCTTTTTATCACGTATTGATAGCTTTGCTATAAGGCGATTCGCTAACAATTTGAATAGATTCCATCTCTAATATGTTTGCTCTTATTCCCGGGATTTCACATTTCTAACAGGAACAACGACAAAAAGTTTGATATTTATTGTTACAGTGTATACAAGATGTTCCAATGTGTCTATGATATTTGGAGCAATATGCAACCATAAGTGACAAAAACTTTTATCTTGTTGCTTCAATGTGAACATACCATATTATACATTGATAAAAAAAATTATTGTTATTTAATTAGCGTCACATTCGTTAAAGGATAAAACGGTAACCAGTTCCATACTTTAAGTAGAACCTTCACGTTTTCAAGTATTGCAATAGCATAGGAGTTCTATTAGAAAATTTTTAAAATTTCTATTGTACAGGATCGCTACAAAAGAATTATTAAGTTTTAAAAAAAGTATATTTCGGATTAAAATGAAATTATACACTACAACAAAGACAAAACATACAAGTTTTTATATGGGTCACTACAAATGTTCCTCATATTCCTCATCTAAACACTAACCTAGTTAAAGAAAACAGCAGCATATACAGTTTTAGAGGTCACCAAACCTTACATTTACTTACTCTCTGATAAAAAATATCGGATGTAATAAGATTA